>JAHZNG010001705.1:0-15966 GCA_027744375.1 Orchesellides sinensis | reverse complement strand
TACCCATCATTGTTAATAAACACGGTAAAGTAGCGGATAAGGATATACGTGCAAACTACAAAAGAAATGTGAATTATCGCGAAATGAATTGCAAACCGGAACTTGGCAATGAGGGCATTAAGGTGCACGCAAAGCACTTGGTGACACCTGTAAACCCAGATAATGGTATCGTATGGCAGCGGTCCAAGGGATTCCGTATGAAACATGTTCCTTGTTGAATTGACCACTGTGATTGTAGGCTTCACCGCGGTGATCCACACAGAACAGAGGACTACGGTCAGAAATATCATGAGAATGTAGGTGAAGAAAGTATTGGCCATGGCGAAGACGCTTAGCGTGTCCAAAGCTAAAAGTGGAAGGATTGATGGAGATAGGGTTACATCCATTTCAAAAGCTACCTTTACAAATGTGTTCAAAGGGTCGCCGGGGTGGAAGAGGGTCACTCCAGAAATTAAAGGTGCGGCCATGGACACAGTGCATGCGGCAAAAATGTAAAGTTCAAACTTTTTTGCAGATTTGGTGATCTTTTTGGAAGGTTTGTTTCGAAATGTTGCTAAAAAAAAGAAGATATGACGTAATTATCTACTATTTGGCGAGATGCTTAAAAAAATATGCCACAGTACCTTTTAAAGTTTTGTCCAACTGGAATATGGCATAGTAAAAAGCGATCACTTCACCCTTTACTTCCTTTAGTATGGATACCATCATATTACAGAATATTACAATGGCTGTTCCAACTGCCAGTAATCCCATTCCAAGGCTTTTGTAGATATTTAGTTCGGCTTTGCTTTGTTCCATGTCATCTTCGTCGGATTTGAGATGAAGAACAATAGTGATGATGAATAGAAGAAGTAGAGGGAAGCTTTCAGCGTAGCACAAATACCAAGACCAATACGAATAGTTGTTGCTGAGAACCACTCTATCTAACTTGAAATTCCAGTGAAACGCGGAAATACCGGTGTATTTAATTGCAGCTAAGCGAAACTTTGACATCCACAGTATTCTTTGGGTAAGCATGGTAAAGGTTTATTGTTTGAGACGTCTTCATGTCCCGAGAATGTGCTTGTGACTAATCATGTGACAGGAATTGTGGAATTGCTGAAGATCAAACGAAGTTTGTAAATTGATTTATCTCTAAATAAATTGTAAACAGAGTGTATGGCCAAAAGCAAAGGTAATCCTTTTAATTCAATTTGAGGAAAATAAAAATCTTATTGAACAAAAATCGATAGCTTTGTAAATTGAATACAAAATATTTAAATAACGAATTCGAGCACTTTGTTATATTTAACAAGTTTTCAAATAGTTCCATGATACTTACGTTATTAACTTTTGTGGGAATTAACGTGTAGAAAAGTCAATTTATCGTTTCGTTCCTTTAAAAATATTTTACAGAATTTTTTGGTTTTCACAAGTCCTGAAGCTCAAAATGGTGCTTTTGATTGTAATGAACCGGTGGATCAGTTCCTCTCAAACAGCTTACTTAATTTGTGGAATGGAAATACATAAATAATTAAAAATAATCAGTACCTCATCTATAAGTACAAATATAGAAAGAAAGAAATCCCATTTTCAACATTTCTCTACTGAACAGCTAGCTCAAACATGAAAGAAAGTGAGTGTAGTTTCTCCTTTAAAAAATTCCAATGTAAGCGTGTCTTTGTAAAAATGTCTGTTTATGTGTAGGTTATTAAAAACTATGCGTGCTTGTTCATCTTTCTGTCTAAGTCAATATTTTATTTAAAACTAGCAATAAACTTTGCATATTAGTGAATAAGAATTAGACATAAGGACTGTAACGGGATGCCATGTGTTGACTTAATAGGAAACGATAAATAATTTATTAAAGAGGAAATCTAATTTCTTCGCAAAGAATTGAATTTACATACTCAGCTTCAGTAGTTGAAAAGAATAAATTGAAATTATATTTTTAGATGTCTAGACGTAGACAGTATTCTGATTTCTTGGTGGTCGCTTAATCGCGTGCTCTTTGCTTTGCCACTCAAGCTATAGCCTCAGTGTACATGAAATTACAGCTTTCTTAATTCGTACATACTTATTTTTGTAACATTATCGTAAAGAAATCGTTTTGAGTCGTTGTATGACAAGAAACATAGATTATTTTTTGTGAGCAGTCGTCATTTCCCCAAATAATTAGCCGTTTTCTTTAATTTTCTGTAGCATGTACTCCTAATGCATACCTTTTCTACTTCTAAGTTGATTAATCTATTGAATAAATTAAATTAGAATAGGAATTTAAACCTAGGCCAGCACGCATTATGTTTTCAACTTTAATTCAGCAAGGGAAAAATATTTTCAGCAGGACAGTTGGAAGGTTTGGACAGACGGTTAAATTTTCGTTTACAAGTCGGCTTACACAGGAAAAATGGTATGTTTACACAGGATGGAAGTTAATATTTATTGCTCAAACGATCCCAAAATTATTTTTTGGTAATCTCCAATCAACTATCAATGGTTACTATACTTGCTTTGCTTTATAAGGCATTTGATTCTATTCGACAGTCTTTATGCATTATGCAAATCATTAATATAATGATTTAAAGAAGCGAGTTCAATACAATGCAAATGATTTGGTACAAGCATTCTATGTATGCATTTAACTCAAAATGGAAACTCGTACTATTATATAAGCTCAAAGGCGAATTAAGGGAAAATTTTTGCAGGTGAATGTATTCATGCATTTTTGGCAATGATGATTACATGGTCATTTGACAGAAATCCTATGAACTGCAAAAGCAAGCCTGTGAGTTGGTCTGTGGATCCTAAATCTAAAGCAGCAGTGGAGTTTACTACGAGATGCACAGTGCTGGCAACAGGAACGTCCAAAAATTTGCATTAGAGAATCAACTCACGGAACAGTGCGTGGGTTTTTTAGTATTTCTAGTGTCGTTAAACTGACATCTAGTTTAGTGAAGGAACTGGCAAGTAGCAATAGGCTTAAAAATGAAAGGTATTTGATGACTTCGTTATATCAGAGAATCATGTGGTTCGCTTGACAGGTTATGGTGATAGGCCACTAAACAATTTCAAATGCACATGTGAATTTTATTTTAAAAATTACCAATGCAAGCACGTCATTGCATTTGCAAATATGTGGGGGAATATAGCTATCCTCCAGAGGCTATTGTTGGAGGCTTAGGGCAGAAACGAAAACGAGGTAGACCCAAAAAAACTAAGCATGCACTTCAACGACAATCTACGTAAACTTTAGCATCTTTCATTTGTTATATCTTTGACTGCATAATATGTATTATTGTCATTAAATTTAAAACTCGATAAAAACCTATTTGACTATGTTGTAATAAAATTGTAAAATATATTTTATGATTACTTAAACCAAGCATAACATGGAGTCAAATGCTTTTACTATGTAACATGATGAGGTACTGGCAAGCATGATGAGAGCATTGATAAATCATTTGGGGTTACCAAAAAAAATAATTTTGGGATCGTTTGAACAATACAGATTAACTTCCATCCTGTCTAAACATACCACTTTTCCTGAGTAAGCCGACCTGCAACCGAAAATTTAACCGTCTGTCCAAACCTTCCAACTGTCCTGCTGAAAAATGCACACCCATTCAGTAACTCGAAATTAATTGTATTGTAGTAGGTATAACAGTTGCCTTTTAAAACGAAAGAAAATGAACAACTATACAAAGAAACAACTTCACATTTGCTTTGGCTTTCTCCAAAAAAAGTCTTCAGCAAAGTGATACTTCTAGTGTTTTGTTCATTATTATATATTTAACATGCATAAAATGGCTTGGAGTAACCAAACCATATCCACTTGTATATTTCTTACAGTCATTATATTTAAATCTTCTGCATTTTACCTGAACCCAACTGAAAACACATCCTTTGTAAAACTTCTTGATCGAAGTTTACAGCTTGGGCACTTGGATCATGCCCTCAGTGAAGCTATTGTGGTTTACCAAAGCACCCAACTAGAAACCTATCTATCCGATTTTATTCTAAAATTAAATGCACGCTTCAGTCCTCTTCCTGTTACAGTGCTAAAACGACCGTCTCACTTACAAGAGCTTACCATCTTCAAAAAATTCAGGAAAATCAGTGCATTCCCATTGGTTATTTTTGAGCGAATCGAGTCAGAAAAGGAATCTAAAATAATTAAATCACTTCAGCGTATGTTCCATCCTGTCTCTTTAAACACAGCTAAATACATTTTCATTACCCGTAAAAATGACTCATTTCCAGTAAGGAAGCCACACCAACCATTTAAGAATATTCGGGATAAGATGGAAATAACTACAAGCTTTAACCGGAAAGGGGAAGAGGTCGCCGTTATGAAGACATTCTGCTTATTTTGTTCATCCGGTAAAGCCACCACGTTGTTAATAGCAGCTTTTGACGAATACCGAGGATACATAAGGTACTCAAAGACCTTTCCTGATCTCTCCAGAATATATACCAACGTGCGACTTAAATACTTTCACGTAATAACCCGAAAAGAAGAAGATAAAGATAAATCCCCTGCCTATCGGAGAAAACAGGCGGAACACAAATATTACCAGTTTTTCATCACAATGAAAACTCTTGCAGATGGTCTCCATTGGAATCTTCAACCGGCAAGCGACATAAAGTTGTTTTGGTACAAGAATAATGAAACTGCAGTAAACTCAAGTAATGTTATTACCAATATTGATGGAATTCTATTGAGGCGTAACTGGAATGAGATACTTCCAAATTTACCATTGTTCACGCAGTTCATTGGGGATAAGCCGTTATCTCAATTGGATATGACGCAAGTGTGGACCCAACACGAGATTGTAGTGATGGTCACAAAAGTTGTGAAGCCAAGTGAGTTCCGGGAATATGAGCAGCTTGTTTTGGTCCCCTTTCTGGTTTTGATGCCGGCTGTGCTTATAATTTGGAAATGGTTACAGAATGGGACACCTGATGGGAGGAGGACTCCAATTAAAATAATATTGTAAGTAAATTAATTTAATTAAAAGGACGGCCACTTTAAGATTAACTATTTTCTGGATTGCTTTGAAAACAGTAAGGAGTATCTTGGTGAAATGTGGGCTTTTATGCTGGTCGTCACCCAAAAACGTGGAATTCATAGCGGAAATGGAACGCAGCCATCATCCTTAACAGTGTTCCTTCTCACTGTGAGTTTTTTCGGGGTTTTTATGATGTTCTGGAACAACCTCAAGATATTCTCGTACATTTGTAGTCGTGTGGAGCACATCAAGCTGGGATCCCATTTAGACCTGTTTTCAGAAAATGAAAAAGGGGGAATATCAACCTGGGGCTATGGAACTATATTTAGGAAAGAAATGTGGGTGGTAATTGTTGGAGCGTTTATTCCTCCAGAGAGGCATTGGGAAAGAGACAGGGTTTTAGAAACATTGGATCTTGTAACGGAAACGGAATGCGTTCGGAGAGTATTGTATGAACAATATGCATGTTTTGGGGGTCTTCACAATTTAAAACAAGTTATAAACAATATCCGGAGTTTGGGTAGGCAAGGGAATAATAATGCTAGTTTTATGAAACAGTTTGACATGGTACCGGTGGGCGTCCAGTTGGGGTCCGTCGTAGGATTCCGGAAGGATTTGCCGTTGGCTAAAGAAGTAAAAGTTGTTATGGGGTCTATGATTCAGTCTGGTTTGTATCAACGGTGGCACCATGTTTATGACACGTGGTATGACCTTAGGCAAAGGGGTGAGGATTGGGTTGAAAACCTGAATATGTTTGATACTCAAGTTGCTCGCCAACTACTGGTTTACGTGGGAGTTTGTCATTGTGTTTCATTTGGAGTTTTTCTGGTCGAGTTGGTAGTTGGACATCGTGAGACCATTTGCAAAGCTGCAGTTCAAACTGGGGCGTTAATAAAGGAAAAGTGGATAGCAAGAAGAAGATGGTTTTAGAGACTTAAGTTGCAGTTTCTCCACCAATCGAAAGATCTTTGGCATAAAGTTTAGGCTAGGCTTCAGAAGGCAGTAAAAGTATTAAACTGAAAAATATTCATAGTTTACGACTATTAAAAAAGTCGGACATGCAACGTATTACGATTTAAAAAAATTCATACATATGTTTATTAGAATAGGCGCGATAGACAATAGTTCTTTAGATATAAAACCAAAGTTACATAATTTGACGCGTTCTTGTTGCAATGACTTTTTCTTTAATTGAATCGTCTTTTTAAAAACTATGCATTCTTTTACCCGACTAAAACATATTTTTTAATCAAAGTCATTCAGACAAAATTAGATTTGCAATTCTTATCTTCAGTTTATAAGGTTCTAAGGCTTGGTTGGATTTGGATACAATCTTGTGAACTAAACTAGTGTGTAAACGATGTAGGATACGAAGCTCGAAAAAGAAGGTTATAAATAACGTATGACGTATAACGTTTTACGTATGATATATAACGAATGACATATACCACTTAGAAAAATATAATGAGGGATGTGACATTTTACTCCCACAGGCTAAAGTAACCATTTTTGACTTATGATTCTTCAAGCAAAAACGATCAGCGTGTGAAGTTCTATCAGAATCAACTATAAAAACATTTTACCATATTAAAAGTATGTGACCTTTGAGAGACCCCTACCCCGTCCCCTGTGTACCGATTGGCTTCTAAGTCAGGTGGTGTCTTGCCCTTATCCTAAGACACCTTCACTCCAAATGTAGTTGAAATTGAAATCGATCAAAGGGTTTAACGTTTTAGGACGTACAGATAGACAGACGGATACACAAACAAAAAGCATAACTACGCTTTTCAAGCTTCGTAATAATCATTTCAGAAACCCACAATTTTCTGCATATGTATACATAGGGAATTCTTTGCAAACGAATTCTTTGTAAAAAGGATTTTAATGTATTCAGGTACCTCTTGTCTTTAATACTTCCTTTGAATTTCAGTACAAAATTATTGACCACATCCACTATAAATAATGTTTCATACCATGTTAGATCTAGATACATATCCTCTATAGTATTGAGCACGAATTTATCATAAGACATATGCAGCAGCGGATTGCTTTTTATGGACGTAATAAAATGAGAATTATTCAACGAACAATTGGATTAGATCGGATTATTCTCATTCAGATCCGGTAAGGAAGCATGATTAAATTAAAAACTTTTTTTAAAAGTTACATGTTACACAATGATTCAAACGAATGTCGTTGATTGCATGCTCATTTTAATTATAAACACAAATATTATATTTTCCCCATTTGTTTTTTTAGTTGAACTCCCACTTTTAACAATTTTGTTAAACCTGTGTAAGAAAATTTAATTTATATAATAACCAATATAAACTCCCTTCATCTAATACAACTAATAATTGGTTGAGAAATCTCAATAATTCAACTTGTAATTTAATTTCGTTAGTGATTTTTACATTGCAATAAAACTTCTCGATCAAAGTTTATAACTTGGACATCTTGACCATACATTTTGGTGAAGTAATTGTAATTTACCAAAGCCCACAAGTGGAAAACTATCTATCCTATTTTATTGAAAAAAATCTACACAACGGTACATTCACTTAAGTACTATATTGGTAGTGGTATTGTAGATTAAAAAGTTTTTAAATTGAAATCAATAGGTAAAACTTATTAACGAAACACGTTAATAAAAAAATTAAAGCTTATATTAAGAAGCTGCCTGGCATTATTGTTAGACGGGTAAGTACTTTTAGTACTTTCATAGTAAATAATATGTAATACTATATACGGGCTTCTTCTAATGAGCATTGTAGTAGCATGCTTATATGTTCGTGACCAATTACTAAAATTATTCTCCAATTTCAAACACGCAAATCGTATTCATTCGCTGCTCATATCTCGGTTACTTTCTTTTTTATAACAAGCAGAGCATATTCAATGAGATGATCCAAGCTAACATTCAAAAACTCCAGGAATGTGTCATTTCTCACAGTGAAAAGCGGATAAGACGCTTTGGCAACTAATTTTTGAAAAGACAGAGCATTTTTGTATGCATAATGCCGTCTCCCAACCATAACCATCATAGACACGACGCTTTCACAACTCCTCCTACAAAGGACCCTATCCATTCGCAACACAAACACTCCGAGAAACGCAGCAAAAGTAAATATACCAATAATCGCATAAGCTCCATGATTAAATAACACACCAAAGTAGCGTACGACCACGTAAAAGGAGCCAATACAAACGACATGAATTATGGCAAAGTGAATAGCAATCCGGAACTTGGCAATTACAGCGTTTAAATAGTTAAGCAGGACTTGATGACATCTGTAAACCCAAATGATCCTATTATACGACAGGAGTCCAATAGGTGTCCAAAAGTCCCTAGTGACACTTGTGCCTACAGGCTTCACCGCGGTGACCCAAACTGAGCTAAGGTTTATTGGGATAAGTATCATCAGAATGTAAATCAAAAACGTGTTGCCAACGTCGAAGACAACCACACTGTATAAAATAACACATGGGATGGTTATCATTGATGGCGTCACCTCCACTTCAAAGACTTCCTCCATTAGTGTATGCATAGGATCAGAAGGGTGCCAAATGCACAGTCCCGCAATAAAAGGTAAAACGATTGTTACGGAGCAACCAATTAAAATTGATATCTCCCAAAGCTTCATGTACCTATTGACCTTTTGCAAACATCTCATTTTGGATTTGTAGGAGAATGTAGCTAAAAAATTAGAATTAATTAATTTAATTATTTTGTATTTTTAATTAATTAGAAAGTGTGCTTTACCTTTCATAACTTTGTCCAGCTTGAAAATAGCATTGTAAAAGGCGACTACTTCGTCTTTATCTTGCATCAAAATGGAAGCCATTGATAAGCACATTAAAACAATAGGAATCACAAGTGCAAGCGAACCAACTCCAAGATTCTTGTAGAGAATGGACACAGATGAGTCCTCGGAATCTGTTTCATCTTGGAATATTATGTGTAAGCGTATAATACGTGCTATGAGTAACCCCAGGGGCACTGCAGTAGTGTTGAACCAACACCAAGTCCAGTAGGAATAGATGTTGCTATTAAGGATAAGCTGGTCTGACGCCAAGTCCCAGTATAATACGGAGATACCAGCGTACTTTATTGCGGCCAGGCGAAGTTTTATAAGAAGGAGAATTCTTTCTGTAAGCATTTTGTCTTGGTTTTGATAAGGTTCTTTACAAAAAAGAATTTCAGAGAATTCTTGGGATTTCAAAGATGGTTGTGAAACTTAATATTGTATGATGTATTGGACGATGAATTATTTTCGATTTCATACAATCTCTTTCCAGGAATATGACTGGGATCTAGTATATGTACGTGAGGAATTCTTTGTTGGATGGAAAGTAAATTGAATTTTTATTTTGTCCAATATTGATTAAAATGGATTACTTATATAATCATAAGTAAAAATTGTTTTGCTGATTTACAACAGTTGTCTTTAGTTTGTTTATGTTCCCAAGCTTATTTGCGGACAAAAGTAATAAAGCAAGGGATTCGAAATGAGTTTAAGAAATCATATTAATATTGTGAGGAAAGCTAGCTTTTTTAACTTTCTGGGTCATGTTATAAAGTGCTTGCATTTTATGTAGGGATATTTGTTGTTGTGAGCGTTCAATTTTCCGGTGATTAAGTTCTTTCGTAAGACTATTACAAAAGAGGGTGTTTCAAATACAAATTACTTTAGAATCCAGAGGCTTTACCGTATTTCATGCAAGCGTAGACAAGTTTAAAGAGCTGTGCCAGGTCAAATTTTATTGTTTAAAGCTTGACATTTAAGTTTATATAAATATTTGAACATGCTAAGGAAAATTTCATCAAATTGAATTAATCAAGAGTTTTAAACGTAATAAAAGGAAATCACAAAATTATAAGCAAATCAAATACTGAAATCCACTTTTATAAGCAGTTTGTAAACTTGTCAAATCTCAGGGAGCAAACAAGTTATGAAATAAATTCAAACCACTTAATTACTTGTAATGGCTTCTTCTTATATGAAGGTGAAAGCAATCTTAATTGCTTACATATCTAAAAAAAACCAATCAGTAGCCGTAAATTTGAAGAGAATTTTTATCACGTAGTTTTGTATTTAGCTACGTTTTCAAAGTCTTGATGAATTTATTAAATTTAAGGAACTCCCAGCATTGCCAAATGGGTTGGTATTTGTATAATGGTACATTTTAACTACGTATGTAATGAAGGTTCCCTTCGGAGGACAAGGCTGCAGTTGAAAAACAACTAGTTCAATCAAGGATCTTTAAAATTACTTCTTCTGTAAAGCCTATCGTTTTCAACAAGACCAAAATTTTCCTCACTCGAGTTCCATAGGTCTTCACAACTCCGTCCAGGTTAAAAAAATACAAAATGTCTCAACTTGTGCTATCAATGCTTTCACTCAATGCATCTGTGTGTAAGTGGAATAAGCTCTTTCTTAACTTTCCATTTTGTTGGAATAATCTAAAGCAGCAGTTTGATTATGAGCCTAACCGAAGAAATCTCTTGCTTTGGTTTGTTACAACCACAGCAGCGTATTTGGCCATTATTACAATGTGTATAGTTGTACTGATGGTTGGTTTCAACCCGAAAATCGATCAAGCTCTACTTAAACAATTGTTTTCTCTGGTCGTTCTACTTTTTGCATTATTTCCAGCCGCTATGAACATCGTATATTACACGAATGGACGAGAGTTGGTGAATCAAGTCAATGTACTCATTGGATCCGACAGGAAAAAGCAAGAGAAAGTAGAGCAGAGTTTTATTCGACTTTTGATTAAAGGTATAAATTACTTAAATGTATAAATATGTAAATTTCATTTCATTCTTAGGTGATTGTTACATGAAAATTTCTTACCTGTTGTTACCTGATTATTTCAGAAATTACCAAATTAAAATCACGCAGAGGTCGAAAATTGGATACGGTTGGTTTGCTCATTGGCTTTACCTCCGTGACTTGTCATATTCTACCCATTCTCAAAACTGCAGCACTCGCAAGCTTATTCTGGAAAGGTGTTCGGGTTGATCCAATTCATTTATTTGTGGAGTATCTTCAAACCACTGAAACTCTTGGGACAGCTTTCACCTGTCCAACTTGGATTTCAGTTGGGGCCATCATATTGTACTCATTTGCAAGTTTCCAAACTTCTGGATTGCTTGGAAATGTTATCATTATGGTATTGTTGATATCCAGCAGTAGTGCCAAGTCCCTTGCAGAGTTTTCCATGGTAAGTGACTATTCCAACATGGAGCAAACACTGAGTAAATATAGTAGATTCTGTATACTTCACGTGTCCGGAAAAATGGCGATGTCCTTCAAGATATTAATTGGATTAAGCATTGGCTACATGCTTCTCATGATTTGTGGCTCGTCGACAGTGGCTGGACTCAAATTCCTTCCTCCACAGATTTACTGGATAACTCCATTTTTCACAATTATGCTGGCAGTAATTCTTGCTGTGATTTTACCTCTATTAACATTCAGTAATAGTTTAAGTAAGCAGGTGATAAATCGCTGGCATTGGAATCTCAGTATGCCAGTTGCAAAGACGCAAAGAAAGGCTCTTGTTAGAAGAATGAAAGCTGTAAGGCCCGTTTGCTTTTACTTTGGCAACTTTAGAACGGTTGATGAGGAGTTTGGAACTGAGTTCGTGTCCTCGCTTGTAGATAGAACAATGAATTTTCTCTTTTTACTTCGTTTATGCATCAACTAATTGTGATTATATAACTAAAACTAACTTAACAATTAACTAACATAAACAATAAAGCCTGTTTGTAATTCATGAAGCATATGTAACAATATCTGCTCTAATTTTATCGATCGCTGGAAAGCCACTATTTTTCTCGAAAATATCGATTTACATTAATTTAATATAATAATCCAAATTAATGCACTAATTTAATAAAATAATTTAATAAAAGGTTAAAAATGCATAAAGCATGACGAGCTTTGTCATTTAAATTTGTTTTACAAGTATACTTTTTTGTAGAAGTATACTGATACAACCTGATTTAATAATGTCATGTACCTGACTGACACATGCAGATATGATATGATGTACCACTAGCAGAATTCAAATGTAGCTGCGCTTTAGCTAAATAAAATCTATCTTAATTGTAGACCTTTAAATTTAGTGACATCATCCGATTTACATATATACATGCAAATAGAAGCGATAAAACTTCTGATCAAAAATCGTTAGTAAAATATTATATTTCACATTTCTACGTAAAGTAGTTCCATTACGTCTAACTAACTTCATGTATATTAACGTCAAATCTTCGTCAAAACTACCAAAGCTGAATGCTTAAAAATAATGAGCATAAGCTGACAGTAGTTATAATTTATGATGTCTGATGATGAGTTGTCTGAGCATAGCAAGAAGACGTCAAAGTAATTTATAGGAGACGAAGCATAATGAAATTTGTCAGCCTTTGTCATTTGTTGAGCACAAATGATTATTAGATATTCAGTAATTTTTGTCACATTCTAGTCCAGACATCTGGTTGGTCACTCGCCATAATAGGACTTTAAAAAATTTTTCATCTAGATATATTCAAAATCCTACAATTTGTCTTTAGAAGTTGCTGAAAAAATTCAGGTTATAAGTCGTATGATAAATATGGCGTTTTCCGTACGATTCCTAGTAGTTTCTTTACTACTATATAATTTCTATCAACCAAAGTACTCAAGAGGTCGTGATCGTGGACGAATTCGATATACTGAAGAGGATAGGTTTTCAAATGATACATCTGAAGAGATTTTTTCGTCTGCCAGAACTTTAGCACACACCGAGAACTTTAAACGAGGATTTAAGGTTCCAATTTCATCAAAGGTTTTAAATTTTAAGGCAAAACGGGACAGAGGTAAGCTAACTAGGCATCAAAATTTAACAACTTTCCATAAAAATATATATTATTATAGTATATTCTAACATGATTTTATCTATATTACTCAAGTTGTGTGCAACGGCCACTATTTAATTACGGAAAAATATCTTACATTCAACTTGTGGTCCACAAGCAAACCATGCCAATATACATTTGCTGTAAGTACAAATGCCGATTTCATTTTAATTTTAAAACAGTTAAAAATTAAGTTCATGATTGATTTTTTCCTCTGAAGGGTTCAATAACGGAAATGTGCACGGTTGCGATTATGTGCAAAGGAGTCCTGACTGATAGCGGCAAGTCAACCAGTTGCAGCAAAAACTATTTTGAAATTTATGATGCGACATAATGGAAAAGAAAAACTCTGTGGGACCAGCAGTTTCGATCAAATCCCAAAAAAGGCACGAAATAATGCAACAGATTTATTTGTCACGTACAAGGCTTCATCAGAGACAGCAAGTTGTACCGTATTTTGTGTTGAGGATGTAAAGCGTGATAGTCTTATGATAAAGACACGTAATTCTTTATAAATATGTCTTCCTTTCTGTACCCACATATTATTTATTATTGTTTATTTTTCTGTTATTTTATTTGCAGTACGACAACTTTCAATAAATGACGAATATAAACGAGAAACAGAAGAGGGTTGTGGTAATGCACATATTTTTAATTGTTTATTGTTTTCGCTACTTTACATGTTTTAACAACTAATTGTAAAAAATAGTTTGTGGAATTCGAAAAAAGGAAATGGGAAAGACTGGGGGAAAGAACGCAACAGAGTTTGAGTTTCCTTGGATTGCTCCAATTGTTGAACGAAACGAAACCTTCAAGGATTCAAGACAGGCCTTTTGTGGCGCCTCACTGATTAATGATCGCTACGCTTTGACTGCTGTACGGTTAATTTAATAATTTTGGTTTGATTTTTTTTCGAAAATTAATCTTATGGCTATTAACTGTATGTTATAGGCGCATTGTATGTTCGATGCTGACGCCTATAACCACGACCAAATCCAATTGATTTTCCACTCTCATCTCATGGACTGAGACGACCTGTCGGAGGGAGAGTATGTTTTTGTATGCTTAATTATTAAATATATATATATAAACTACCTATTCAACATTTTTATAGAAATCCGGATGATCCAAAGTTTAACATTATCCCTGGCTGGAACTTACCTCCAACAACAGATCGTAACGAAAAGTCCAAACGGGTCGACATTGAAAATGATCATTTTGCATCCAAAGTATAATCCTGGGACGTAAGCGTTTTGTATGCTTAATTATTAAATATATATATATAAACTACCTAATCAACATTTTTATAGGAATCCGGATGATCCAAAGTTTAACATTTTTCCTAGATGGAACTTAACTCCAACAACGGATCGTAACGAAAAGTCCAAACGGGTCGACATTGAAAATGATCATTTTGCATCCTAAGTATAATCCTGGGACGTAAGCGTTTTTATCAAGGCCTGCCTCTCAATAACTAACACCCATCTCTCCAAAACTTGTATCGTGATGGGATGGTGTATGTATCCAATAGATTGGACTTTGACATTGCAATACTCAAGCTAGATAGCCCGATTAGTTCATTAGGGCTGAAAAGAAGAAAGGTTCTTCCGATTTGCCTACCCGAAGTACATGACAGGTTTATTGACTTCACCAACAAAATCATGACGGTGGCTGGGTGGGGCCAATTCTAGGAAAAGCTAGACCCAGGTGCAAGGATTTTACAAAAGTTAAGAATACCCTTTGTTAGAAGGAAAGAGTGTTGGAGTGATCAATCTACTAGGAAAAATGTTAAACTTTGGATCATCCGGATTCCTATAAAAATGTTGATTAGGTAGTTTATATATATATATTTAATAATTATCTTTGTTAGAAGGAAAGAGTGTTGGAGTGATCAATCTACTAGGCGACATTTTTGTGCAGGCAACGGGAAAGGGGACAAGGACTCATGCGTTGTAAGAAACTAATAAAAATTGATATCTTCAATTTAGAAATCAATAAAGTAAACCCCTCTTTATTTCTTGTAGGGTGACTCTGGTGGTCCACTTATATCACTATTGGATGGGGGTCAGAATAACCAATATTTTCTTGCTGGCATAGTGAGTGGTGGAAGTGACGGATTCTTTGGGAAAAAAGGTACATTTTAAATATATTGATTCAGTTTTTATCTCCAATAAGCCTATTAATTGATTGATTTTAAATATTTGTTTTGGAAAGGCCATTATGGAACGTATACCAATGTCCAAGGTATGCTTTGAAATTTATTAACGGTATGGTATATCTTATATCATTGTGTGTAAGTTTTAATAATAATAATAAAATGTCGGATTAATTGTTGCAGAGCTTGTTCAGTGAGTGTATTACCATACTCAGGACGGGATCTTTTGTTCAAAAAGGTAAACGATTAATATTGATATAAATACGCGAAATATATACAAAAACCGCGTTTGATTTTAAAACTATATTTTGCTTTTACTCAAAAACTGTATCTTAGTAAATATTTTATACTATACAATATCCAGTTTGCATCAGCCTGCAACCAGGCGACGTGAAAATAAATCCCGCTTTCAGGAGGACACAGTGGATAGGCCGAGTAAACGGACTGGAAGGATGTTCACACAGGATAAAGTTGAGCGAAATCCCGTTCCACCAGAGGTTTTAAGGTTTAGTATGGATCGTGATGAAAGTAAGCTAGGAAATGATACAAAAAAATCTACCAAAATTACTATTAACTTCTAAATTAATTCTTTATCAAAAGTTGATAACCTTGACTGCAATGGCATATATTTATGACGAACGAGGCTTTTCTTACATTCACCTTGGATTCTCCATCCCAAACATGTCATCATACAATTGTTGTAAGTGGGGTATTTCGACTAAATAAAAGGGTTAAATCAATTCTTATTGTAATTTTTTTCTATAAAATAAGGGCTCGATAATGGACAATTGCACAGTTGCACTCATATGCAAAGGAAAAGTCAACGATGGTGGCAACTCGATTAGTTTCACAAATGACAATAACTACTTTGAGATCAACGACGCCACTGATGGGAACGAAAAACTATTTGGCTCCAG
>JAHZNG010001704.1:0-17269 GCA_027744375.1 Orchesellides sinensis | reverse complement strand
GCATGGGGATTTCATATTATGGTTTCAAAACCCTGTTGGGTGCTATTTTGAACCGATTTTTAGCGGAATCACAATAAATACACTGTATTCTTTGCGTTAACAAATGTTTGGATAGGGTTTCGGTTTTAGCCTGACTTCCTATACTTATCCGGTGTTAATCTTTCGGTATAAAAAAATGTCAGATCACTTTCATTTTGGATTGCAAAACAAGGATGAAAACAATTTTTACCTTAATCTAATCGTTCCGATTGTCTACTTACCAAGTCATATCACACGTCACAAAGCAGTTAAATAAAATACTACTAAAATTTTATTATGATCACGAATTTCAGATGAATCATGTATCATGTATTCCTAACATCGATACTAGGTCAGTAAAATAGAGAATCTTGCTATGTTTTATGATTATTCTACTGACCACCTTAATCTTATCCAGCCTTTGACAATAAAAGCATTATTGTAACTTTGTTATTGCATTGTTAATCTTTAAAATGCACTTAAGTCAATGAAGGACTAACTTAGTAAATCTTTTAATTTCCCCATCGGATAATGCTAATGCTAGCCCTTTTTATAAATACACACATTATATCAAAGCATACCTTAGCCTATCCTATCCACTTAACCACATAAGGTTACATATAAATACTTTTGAATAGTAAATCTGGACTTGCATGATTGATTTATCATTCATATACATACGAATCACGAATGAAAGTTAAAAATTTCAGAGCCAATCCTATTCTGCAGCGTCACTCTCCTGTCAGTCTTCCCATGTAAGCTGACTTCAACTTTTATTATTTAGTTACGACAAGTCATTATAATACTCTTGTGCTCACTTCAAGAATACGACACAATAATAATAAACTTTTTTTTTCTGTCCATTCAATTAATTCTTTCCTCCATATTATGCATTCAGAGATACATATAGGATTGGAAGATATGAAAGCACATAGCGGTTTTTAAAATATTCGGCAATGTAGATCTCAGAGCTGCTTGATTCTTAATTCATATTCTTGTCTTGACTGATGAGTTTTGGTATTATTGATGCAGTGCTCTGCAGGTTGGTAGTAAAGAAAGTAAACGAATCGAGCAATGTGATACCTACGAATGGAGAACATGGCAGTCATGTTTAAAATATTGGATTGTTCGTTTTATCTTGGCAATAAATGCATGCCCATATTTATCCTCAATTCACCTGTTTTCATTATTTAGCATAGTATGTAGAATATAAGTGTAGAATATTTATAAAAATATTATGGTACTTGCTGCTTGAAAGATCTGAGAAAGGGCATAATAATGTATATTTGCCAAGATGGCTTTCCATTGTATTGATCCTTACAGAGAGAAGCTATATAGCCTATTTTATTAAGTAGAAGAGCTGATCGATTTCCTCAGTACTACCTACATATTTATCATTATTTGAAGAACTGATATAGGGTATGATGATACGTAGGGTAAAATACATTATATGGGCCAAGGTAAGAATTATATCGTCTTCATGTTACATCTTACATAAATCCAACAATGCGAATGTTCTTCATCATCGACGTCATATTTATAGCATTCCATACAGGTGAAAATAATAACTTTTCAGAGGGAATCAATAAATTAAATTATAAATTAAATCATCATGAATATAGTAAAATTTAGCCGAGCCAATGTAATAGTTAAAAACTCACAAAATTTCCAAAACGGGAACGGAAATGATGCCTTACCATTCACATTGAAATCATGTCAAAATCATCGAATGGTTAAACTTCTTGTGTTAATTAAGACGTGGAATGTAGTCACCCATGTACATTCATGTATGATTAAAAGTACTCTCTAGTACCGCATGACTGACAGTTAAGGGATTTAACAATCTTTATCTGCGTAAAATTGCCATAAATGCTTTTAAGGATCTTTTACATTGTATCTTTCTCCACATTTACGGCTTTGTTTACTCCGATATGTTTTAATACATTCGTTTAAAACGAGTTTGCTCTTGATGTTTGTGACATGAAATTAAAATTTAATTGGACATTCAAATTCACACCTTCATAATTAGGAATGCCCACACTGCTTAGATATTTTTGTGATTAAAATCAAAGAGCGCGAGCCAAGCCTTAACGAAGTGACATGACTTTGAAAGCAGGATATAGTAACTCGTAGATTCTTATTTATGTATATGCTCCATAATTCATTGCATTGTTGTTTCAAATTGATAAGATCATTTTATATATACCTTTTTCAGTTCCATTTCTGTTTTGACATGAGAATTCTTTTCTAAAACAGGTACCGTTATTATCTGCCTCACACACCTGAGATGGTAATTTTGACGAGACATGTCAGGAATGTGACAATGCGACTCAAGCACGCAAGTTTTTATGACCCCTTCTAAAAATTTCCATTTATTTGAAACAAAAAGGTCGTTACTTTTTCATTATTAATATGTTATAAAGAACGTTTGACGACTTCTTTATAAAGTTTTGCTTGTTTTAACCTTCCTGCGATTGTAGGAACTAATTTGCATTAGGTGACATTGTTCTAGATCATTTGTTTCAACTTTTAAGGCAGTCGCAGAAAGTTCATGTTAGATTTGCCGAAAATGCAAGTGTTTCACAGCAGGACATGCAAAGTTATAGTATTCTGAATAACAAATCAGCAAAGGATACAATAAGAGAGCAGAGAGATAACAAAAGGAATTTGGCAATGAATGCGATTAAAAAACTTGTGCTTGGCAAAACTTCACTAAAATTAATGTAGGCTGCAATAGGTATTGGATTAGTATTGGATTGTGGTTTTATGAAGTGCTACATTGTTTTACTCACACCATTCTTAATCCCCATTGTGTCAAAATACAGAAGATTTTGGCGAGGAAACGGTTCAGTGAGATGAAGAATGTAATGGACAAAAAGAAGCACATTGACTTACATACCAATGCTCAATACTTAAGTAGATCTGATTAATAAATTGGATTGATAATGATTGTTCGCCCCACACAGTTTCCCTTGATTTTCTCATTTATAGAAATACGATGATGCTGATTATGTCAAGTTTAAGCATTTATGACAGTTTTGATATGATGAAGCGTTTTCTTTATTCTGTGCTTGGCTCTGGCTCACTCATGTGCATATCAGATTTATTTGGACCGATGCATTTTTTGGGTTGCTCACAAGGCCTTCCTTGTCCCCTTACACCTTACCTTAAAAACATTTACATAGGTGGTGGCGATGGAGTTAGTATCTAATATGAAATATAGCAAAGTATTAGCCTTTTCCTACTTATGTACCTTCCTTTTTGTACGAAAAGGGACGATTTTACTAATAGTTCTGTAAAACTATCGGTAGTTTAATTGCCTAATTTCATAATCAAAAATCAAATAGAATTTTTTAAAAAAATTTTCAGACATTATTTTTACATCAATTGAGGACTTGATTATTAAAGTGTAAGAAAAGCAGCTTCATAGGCTATATACGTTTGTATTCAGTGTTTGGAAGATGCGCTTTGAATACAACGATAATGAAATGACATATTATGAATGAATGACAAGGAAAGAAACAAAGCGTCAATAATCTATACCAGCATCTCAATCTGTAACCGTCTTTCTCTTTCTAATATAGACTACAGACTCAAGCCATCTCTGTCGAAATCAGGGTGGCACTCAATGAAACGCGTCATGTTAATGTTTTGTATATCTTTATTTAGCAAGCTGCGTAGTGCAAACAGCAAACTACAATGCTCCCGATGGTGATTGTGATAAATGACCCAGAATTAGACATTTGTCGAAAGATTTGATTGATTATCATCAATTGCTCAAATCATCCTTTATGTTTATCGTCCACAAGTTACAATTTATCTATGCTCCTACTGTATAATATGCCATAACGAGCCTACACTTATATAGCTGACACGACACTATTAGGAAAGTTGACTTGTTTAATTTTTTAAATGTAACTGTTTTTTCTGTCACGTCTCACAGGTGTCCAAACTATTTCTTGTAATAGCCAAACATGACAATCTGATTCAACAAATATGAAAGACTCCGAAGCGACCACCATCATTAACCAAGCGAAAAGTGATAGATCAGACAAAAAGGATTGCGTAAGGCCAAACAGTAAGAGTAAGAAAAAGGATTCCTCATGTCTGCCACAACTGGAAAGACCCACACAACTTAAAAACAATGAGCAGCCACAGAATTTGCAGGGGTCGAAAACAAAAGGTTAGTGTTTGATTTTGAGTACTATTATTCGGTAATTTGTGTTAGCGGTATTTATCATGTAAATCTTAAAATTTAACCCTTTCATATGAATCTGAAGCAGCAGACCCAAAACCGAAGTCTAAAGAAGTAAAGCAAGCCGCTACAAAAAAGCCATGGATTCCTTGCACAAGACGGCCTTCCAAACCCAAGCCACCGCCAGCCATATTAGAAATGGAGTTGTCTTTGGTGGACCCAAGTAAGATTTGCAAGAAGTACCCAAAGTCACCATCCCCTGACTCATCTGGTGATGATCCAGACAGGCCAAACAGGAAACTAGCGTGCAACAATACCAGAGCAATACATAGCCCATCATCACCCTCAGTTGGAAGGAAAAGCAAAGTCATTTTAAAAAGACAGTTTGCCCTTGACAAGGCTACCTCCAACTCAAAAGAGTCCATCTCCGACGACAGCTTAAATTCCATAAATTCCGTTACACAACTTCTAAAAATAGAAAGATCTCCATTTGCATTCTCAAACAATCATCAAAATATCAAAAACAAGAAACATGCGAATGAGGAGGAGGACGACAAGGAGGAGATTTTCTCTGGCGTCAAGATGCTTGCTGCAAGACTGCAAGAAAAGGCTAATAGAGATAATTCAAAGGTGACTGTGACAAGTCAAAACGGGAAAAGCAAGGAAAACATTCATAAAAGTAGTGATCATGATCATGCCACAAATTCCAAAACAAGGCCGTTGTTTCAAGTCACAAATCAAAGCATTAGTAAAGGAGTGAACGAGGAAAATGATGGGTTGACAAAACCACAGGACGAAAATAAAGTGCGGACAAGAATTTTTGCGAAATCTAATTCCACAACGACAACAAGCGCCACAGCCATTGCATTAACGGAGAAAAGAATGTATGTATTTTTGCATATACTTCCTTTTTTAAACATGTTTTCGCAATTAATGTAGACTTAGGCTGTTTATTTAAGTAAGAGCTTTTTGGTTCAATTATCACAACCAACTAAAAATACACTTTTTTATGTGGGTAGTGGGCGTAGGTTATAATTCATAATTAAGCCACTAAAAGTAGTAACATTTCCTATACCCCACACTACATCTATGATTACTCCACAGTCTGATCTTATAATTTTGATGTTCAATACATCCGGAGAGGTGATATGATTAACGATAGGTATTATTTAATATATATAAAGTGGAACTGGCTGAAGAACGTTTCTAATTAGTCGCCACAAAGTAGTAGTACCTACTATATTGCTGCATATTCGTACATATTTACATGTATAATATATACATAGTAAAAGTGTAATATCTTTTTTCTGCAATATGTCACTACACAAACATGGTGCAACATTTAAAATGACATTTTGAAACATTGAAACAGAAACATTTAACATTGCATTGTATTAAATACTTGGAATTTTAAAAAATAATTGAGGAATTCAAGTGAACAAGATACTGCTTAAAGAATTGTAATACAAATATGCATAGGTATATGTTATCTTGCTGGCTGTATGTACGAAATTTTTTTTTCAGTACACGCTTAATATGTACATAAACTGCCTGCCACGCTTAATTTAGATTAAATATTTACAACCTAACCACAAGTGTAAAACTAGGTACTATAAAAAAGTAAACTTGCTCAAACAAATATTCGTATACACGTATACAATGTAATGCTTTTCCAAACCCTTACTTTAGTTTAGTGTATATATTACGCATATATAACGCTTTTAACAGTCGATAAAATATTTTAAATGCATCGTAAATCATTTAATTATACTCCATTGCTCATTTGTTATCAGTACCCTTACTGTAATTTTTTATCACTCCCCATTTAACTCTTCTGTCGTTAAATAGACGAAATTCCTCACCAGCGTCAACAAGCCGAGTGGTGGTTCAAGTTCAATCTAAAGTAACATCATCATCATCGGGAAAAAGGACGCCAAATCTTCCACACAACAAGCCCCAAGCTAGCAGCATTTCATCGTCAACTCCTTCCCCTTCATTAGCTTCTGCGGGATCTGATAGGAAAGTTTCTTCAACTGATACGTTTAATGATAAAAGAAAGAAAGCATTAGTCAATGGGAATAATAAGAGCAATAAGTCAGCATCAGGAGGAGCACATATTACTTCATTAGTAGCTAAACAAACTAATCAAATTAAGGATCAACAGAAAGAAGAGATCAAGGTCAACAAATTCCATTTTGTTGTTAACGGTCCCGTTAGTGGAAATAGGATTAGCAATGGACAGTCAAGCAGAAAGACGGACGATCCACATAATATTGTTCTGTTGAGATCTACGCACATTCCTGGTGCTTCTTCAGATATCAAAGCAAATACTGACAGTTCTACGAGGGGCAGTAGAAGTAAAGTTAAATCAACCGTGAATGTTGTTGGTAAGCTTGAGGAAGACAGGACAAAATGCAAATCGGATGCTCGGAATAAAGTTAAGAAGAGTACTAATAAAAACACTGCTAGCGAGGAAGAATCTTGTTCGTCATCGTCATCATCATCAACATCATCGCCGGGTTGGAGATCAAGGCAGAGGATTATTCCATCCATAATCATGAGTGAGTATGTTGAAGCAGGAGAGAAGCAAGAAGGCAGCAACAGCAATAGGGCCGTTGTGGTGGCAAGCAGTCAGAGTCTCTTTGTACCTCTTCAGTTTATTGAACCGTTGGAGCCTACCTGTGATATCTTGGAGGGATCTTGTCTTGAACTTAAAGTTCGGATAAGAGGTAATTTTGCAAATTTATTCATATGTTCATAGCTTTTTAAAATATTATACGGTTAACTTCCTTTTGTAATGAGACAATTAGCATAAACATAACTCGTAACATCATTTTAAAATGTATATATGCAGATGCTTAGTTGTAACTATTATATCGCCTACACCGATTTACATTAGTTACGTGCTTGTCTTTCCATTGATGACGTTAATGACGTATATTCACGTTTTATAAGACGTTTGGCTAGCTAATACGTATATACATTAGTCGTCGTAAACTTGTTGGAAGTCTTTGTTTCAGGAAAACATTCTGCCGTTAATAGCATAATAGGAGAAAAGCATAATGTATCCTCTGCAATATCTGATATGTTTTTGGAAGCATCTTTTTTAGAACAAAACATTATCAAAACCACAGCCATTGCATTGCAAGACAGATTTTTATCTCAACAAATAAAGATTTAAATATTTCGCTGTAATACATTGTAAAACTTTGTGCTAAGGAACGTACCGCTGTAAAAGAGACACTTAATAGAATGAACAAGACCACGACAAAAATATATGAATAATCTAATTGTTTTGAAATCTTAATTAGTTGCGAATTCCCATATAATCCTTTCTTGTTTTGAATACAATACGATGACCCGGATTTGACACATTTTTTGCAATCTATTTTAAGCTGGTATATGCAACGGTCCAACTTCCTATCTATGTTTCAATTGGATTTTTATCGTGGCTAAGCAAATATTCTTAAATCTACACTATTTAACACTCATCACTCTTTCATACTGTTCAATAAACGTATTCGTATGAAACTAAAAATTCTCTAATCTGACTTAAAACGACACACCTGGCTATAAAACTCCTGAATGAAAACTACGGTTATTTTCAGCTTCGCTTCATGTCGAGAACACTGTAAATTATTGTACTGATTGGACTACGACGGGGTTACAAACATAAATTCTCTTCCATGATGTATTTGTGAAACATATCCTATAATGTAGTTAATCCTTTGATTACCAGCTTTCTATGTTTTAGCATTATACAAAAACTCTTTCACCTCATTTTCCTGCACTTTTTTGCTCTGTTAATATAATGCTCAAGATAATATGCAGACGTCAAACAGAATATTTTAATTTTACGTTTTATAGCTGTAGATTACAAACAAGTCGATTACCAGTCAGGAAATCTAGCGTCATTATTCTATGCTACTGCTACATAGTATGTATGTTTGTATACAATTCAACCTTGTTGTGGGTTTTCTAACGAACTTTTCTGACTCAAAAGGCTAACCTTGTCATTTTTCTGGAGCTTTTATGTTGTTAAATGATGCTGGAAAATTTTAAGTCCAATCCAAACTATTGTATTTGTGAGGGTTTTTAATAAACCAGTCATTAGTTTAAAGTGACAACTGTAAATATTTTTAATACAGATATATCCATTCTATTACATCCCAACGCCAAATAATCCCATTAACCAGAACATTACACAATGTGAGGATTCATTTGGTTTTATACGTATTATTAATAGGAGAGGAATGCTTAAAAGTAAAAATACACGTATATCATGAATGTGAGGACGATATTGACGCTTACAACTTAACCTCTGTGCCACTAATAAATTACAATAAGATTCCGTGAGCTTGCATTAATCCTTTTCGTCTTGTCTAAAAAAATAATCATTGGAAGGCTTAAAATTTCTCATCTCCCTCAGTATATAATGGAGCTACTTAAGCAGGAAAGCCAAAATCGTATACAAATTATATGCGCAGAATCCATTGTGTCATGTTTGTTGATTATGAATAGGATAATGTAACATAATTTATAAAGAAATACATCTGTAAAAACCCTTTTAGCCTTCTATAGATACAAATCTTTTAGGCGGATACATGATTTTCATCTACGCATGCTATTTCAGTTTTATTTATTGGTCACATTTGCCATTTCGATTCACACTTACGCATGCTATTTCAATTTTATTTATTGGTCACATTTGCCATTTCGATTCACACTATTCACCTGTAATGTTCGAAAGGATTGGATAGAAGCAGTACATCATTCAAAGGCTTGCCATAAAGTATATTGAATAAAACTTCTGTACTTAAACTAAACTGAAGTTGAACCAGCATTTTTAGAATAAACAGATTTCATCGGTATTTTTAACACAATCTTTATGCAAGTCATCGTTAAATACTGAGAACTTTGTTTTCCCGTAAACCACAGGAGCCGAAGCGGTGATTTGGGTGAAGGAAGATAAAATCATACCAAACGCTCCACCAGACTTTCAATACTTTGAACATAAATCTGACGGTGTGTATGGTTTAAGAATTGCTGACGTGTTTGTTGAAGACGCTGGCCTATATATTTGTGAAGCGTATGGTACAGGAGGAAAAGAAATTGCATGTTGGTGTGAAGTAGATGTTATAGGTAATGAGTATTTTTATGTAGGGAACTGATTAAAAAATGTTTTTTATTAATCCTTTAAATATTTGCATGATCTAATTTAAAATAGAAGTAGGTCCTCCAAATGATGAGGACGACATAAGCTGGGAAGATTTGGATATGTCCGAAGAAATCCAACCCCCACAACCTCTAGTCGTTCCAGTGATTGTGACAAGCCAAGCTGAAGAGGAAACTGAGTCAGGTATTACGTTTGAGACTGCAAAGGAAAAAGAACCATCTCCGATCCGCATTGTTGAAGTGGAAGAAGTAATAGACCCTTTATTGTTGCCAAACGGTGACAATGAAGTTAATCAGGCAATGTCGTCTACACAAGAAGTAGCCTCAGTTAGTCAGAAAGCAAACATTACAACGAGTGGCACAGGTGAAGGCAGTATAAATAGTGATAAGGAAATATTGAGTTTAAGTGAGACACAGTGGAAATCCTCCGACAATGAGTCAACATTTCACAAGGCATCTCAAGATGAGGTAGAAGAAGATGTTCAATTTGATGATGAACAAAGAGCGGACATAGATGATGCGGTATGTCATGCTGAAATGAAATCTCACTCGCCATCAGAGATTACAACAAGCTATGATGAAGCATGTGCAGAAGCTGTGACAGAATTTGCTTCCGCGAATCCAATAAAAGAAACTGGTTTTACATACCCAGAGGAAATTAATAGGGAGCCGGTGACAGCCACAACGGTTGCTGTAGTTGTTCCGGCAGAAGTAGATCAGTTATTGATTGATGATACTCTTGCGTCAGGAGGGGGTTCTCATCAGCAACAGCGGAAACTGATGAGTCAGCTTAGTTCTGCATCAGATGAGTCAATCTCATTAAAAGAACCTAGATCTTGTGATGAAGGAGCGTTGTCATCCGCTGAAGAAACATCAACGTTCATTTCTCTCGATGCTAAAAGTAACGTTACGAATGAAGAAGATGCTTTAATGGTGTCGGAGAGTAGTCCTGCATGCTCTCCACAATTGTACGATCAGAGTTATGAACGGTCATCGAGTGTAGATTCAGCTATAGGATTTTTAGGACGCCCTTTGTTTAGTGATGGGAAATTTCCACCTAGGATTCTTATGGGACCTACTAATATTATTGCATTATATGGAGAAGTCGTTCATTTGAGAGTTAAGGTGCAGAATTATGGTATTCCAAAGACGGCAGTGAACTGGTTTAAGTTTGTTAACGTAAGTTTATATATATGTTCCTGTATTTAAATGCAAACCTCAATATTATGTAACAAAACACCTTAAGTTCGGACAAGCGTGAGCATGTCAAGTTTTTATGAGAGTTTGCAAGTAGAAAGATAATACGTTATGTATTCATTATTCATCCGTTTGTATAGGGAACTTACAAAAAAATCGAGACCAACGCTTCTGCTGCTGGTGGTGACCAGTCAGCATCATCACAAAGTGATGCCCATGTGTCAGTAATAAAATATGGAACGTCTCTAAGCACGCTGACCATTACTCATATCAATTATGATGACTGTGGAAGGTATAGAGTTAAAGTACAAAACGCTCTTGGCATGGATTCTCATGATTGCGTTTTAACTGTGGAAGGTACGTGTACATTGAACGAAAAAGCAAGTATTTTTAACAGAAATATTGAGGAAAACGTATTTTGCAAACGCTTTAATTCATCCACTGTATGACAACATGCAGGTCCGCCTGAAGCCCCAACTACACCTCCCAAAGTAAAATACGACTGACAAAGGTAAAACCATTTTAATCCAGTGGTCCAGTTGCCCGTACGATGGTGGTTCCAAAATAACAGGATACTACGTAGAAACGTGTATTATTCAAGGGAATAGGAGTGGAACTAACAAAGAGGACCAAGATAACTGGCAGCTTCTCACACCTCAAAGGTTTGAATTTCAAAAACAAGTTTTTACAAGTATTATATTCCTATAAATTAGTAAAATTTCTCGATTTATGCGAACTTAGCTACAGTTGGCTTTGTTACACCCTCACAAATCCAAAACGGGGAAGTGTATACAGATTCCGAGTATTTGGGGAAAATAGCTACGGGAAAGGAAAGCCAACGGAACCAAGCTTGCCATTGCTGGTCCCAGTTCTAATGGAAGGTCGCAGGGCTGGATCATCAGATGCTCTTTTGTGGTCCATTAAGTCTCTAAATCCAGGTTGCTAACTATGATTATTACTACTGAGTTTTTTACAATTAAAGTAAAATAGGTTTTACAACGTGTTTATATGTATTTTATAGAAGAATCAATGCTCCGAGCTGATTCCACTAGGAAAGTTGTTCACGAGCATGAAAATGAGACAGCCCCCATGGAGGAGTCGGTATCTTCACAAGAGGAAGAGCCGATTGAGTATAAAAATGTGACACTCAGGCATGAATCAGTCTTCGATTTTTACGATAAATTTGATGAGCTAGGAAAAGGCAGGTTCGGTATTGTTTTTGAGGTTAGTTGCATCTCCTTGATTTCCTATACAGCGTAAACGCTATATCTATAATTATGCATACCTAAACTCTAATCATTGCTTTACAATTTTTAGGTGGTCAACAAGCAGACAAAGAAATCTTACGCAGGAAAGTTCGTGAAATGTATAAAAGGGAAAGATAAAGAACGAGTTCAACTCGAAGTAAAAATCATGAACGAACTCGCTTATCATCCCAAATTGATTTGCCTTATAGACGCGTTTGAAATGCCCAGAGAGATAGTTATTATTACACAACGGTATGTGAAAGCAAGTTTTAGAAGAAATTAGTTAGGAATTTCTTTCTTAAATTGCAAAATGAACATACAGTTGACAGTTATACAAATTGGGATGGCACAGTAAAGCTGGTCTACATTTTCAAAGATTTTGATGAAAGCCTTTTTTATTACAGAATTAATGGAGGAGAGTTATTTGAACGGGTTGTGGCGGATGATTTTACTTTGACGGAAGGCGACTGTATTACGTTTTTGAGACAAATTTGTGATGCTGTGAAGTACATCCATGATAAGAACATCATGCATTTGGACTTAAAGGTGAATAGTATAAAGAATTTTACATTCGATTTAGCAGTGAATTTCTAAATACGTTACAATTTTATGTATTACGGGTTTGAAACACGTTATATGTTTCTTTTAGCCTGAAAATATTCTGTGCACAGCCAAGAACTCAAATCAAGTTAAAATAATTGATTTTGGTCTCGCCCAATACTACAACCCTAAAGAACCAATCCGTGTGTTCAAATTTGATCATAAAACGACCAGAGTATGCGCATTGTAGAAATATTTACATTACGTAAAGATAATTGTGATAATTGCATCTTCAACGGTGTTATAATTTGCCTATTTAATATTTTTAGAAAGCGAATGACGGATGAAGAGTGCTTGAATCATCGGTGGCTGAGACAGGAAACTGATTGCCAAAAGAAAGGTGTTGTACTGCCAACTGACAAACTGAAGCGGTTTATTGTCCGCAGGAAGTGGCAAGTAAGTTTATGAAAATATTCATTAGACTAGTTTTTGGATTACCCTTTTTCTGATTGGCCAATATTTTTATAGAAAACAGGCAATGCAATTCGGGCTTTGGGGAGAATCACAACTCTTTACTCATCAAGGCGATCTTCCTCTTCATCTTCAACAACACCTACGGGTTCAATATCGATGTCGTTCCCCAGCCCATTGCACTCGTCCCCGTCGCGCAGTGAAACCTTAGCTTCACAAGACTCAACAGATAATGATAGTGTATTTATCTCACCAGGAGCTTCTGGAAGCACAGACAGCTACAAAATCTCTAATATGAATATTAATACCAACAAAACATCGAAACCCGTTCAGCTAGCAGTAACAAAAAACCACCCTCTCATAAATAATTCCAAAACAAAATGTTCTGATAATCATTGCCGAAGCGATAGTGGTGTCTGCGATGTTGGCTCATTTTCATCTTCAGTTGAGTGAACAGTAACTTGTATAGTATAAAGTTTGGCGTGAGAAATAATGCAACATACAAATAACCTATCCGATCGCCCGGAATTTAAAGTTTTTTAATTGAATGGATGGTCTTAAACTGATTGTCTAGCATGCAGTAATATGAACTTAATTTAATTGACTAGAGCTTTAATTTACCACGTGTTGTACACACTAAAATACCTAGATCAATTTTTTCTTACGAAAGGTACTTTTTGTTGTAAATTGCGAATAATTACTTCATGCAGACGTATTAAATTAAAGAAAAAGGTAATATCACGTTTGAAACAACTTTTACTACGAATAAACATTTACGTACAATAGTAGATATGATTATTCAAATCCAAATTTTAAGTTTAAACGATCACGATAAAACTCAAGCTTAATTCTACTACTCAACCCATCTGTAAATTAACAAATATGATATGGTGCACTCGTAACTGGTATGGTAATTCCACAATGAGATCGCATATCACCAAACCTACTGATTACTAAAGACTAGAAGTACGGTCAGGTATGTTTATCGCAGTTGATCTCCCAATTCTGAATATTCGACCCAAAAATAATAATATGTAAAGACACGCAAATGATAAAGTCTAAAATCCAGAATAATAATTAAGTTATTTTGGATCAAATCTAAACTGGCTGCCACCATCTTTGGTTTTAACGATTTCCCAAGTGTAGTCAGGATCCAACAAAAACCCAACCAGGTCATGGACAGTATAATCCTTTTTGAGGTATGTAACTTTTTTCTCGTACGGCGGCACAGGTGGGGTCGGACAGGCAGAGTTGGCGCTCCATAATAAGCTCTTTATAGCATCGTCATTTTGCATTTTAGTTCTAAACAATTCAAGTTTAGAAATGTGAGGCCGTTTACTCCAAGGAGTCGGGTCGTACTCGTAAATGTTCGTACTCATCGACGAGAGAGTTACAGTAGGAGCCTTCTGAACTATTGATATTGGTGATAATTTTTCTGCTTGCGCATTAACAGAACTCAGCTTTGTCTGACTAAGAGTACCGAAAACCCCAGGAGGACTGTTGTTAGAGTTTACTGTGGGTAATTTATGAAATTCTGTGAAAATCTGGTCCACAGCCTCATCCTGGTACTTTCGTTTTACTGGTTTCTTCTAGAATTTTTTTACGATTATAGTTAAAATACAAAATAAATAATTTCCGAGTATTTTCTCATAAAATAAAAATTCCAACTTTAATGTTAATGTTGACTTACCACTACCACTGCAACTTCTTCCACCACTTGGTTGGTTGGAGATTCAAGCGACGGGTGAGTAGTGCATGCATTGCTACTGGTGCTGGGAATACCATATGCATTGTCACTGGAAAGCATATCATAATTGGTCAAACGCTTGCTTGTCTCTTTGTAGCATACTCCTGACCCAGTTGATGCCTGCCTTGCTTTCAATTGATTCCGGCCATGCTCGTCAACTAAACAATCACAAAGAAAATACATAGATCCACATAGCTTGTTAAATTTATAACTCATAGTCGGAAACCATATTCATCCAAATTAATGTATCTAGTTTTTGTTCAATCAACTCACCTAAAACAATACTTTCTCCACTACTATTTGAATCTATTTCGCTGTATGTGTCAACATCCACTACAGAGATTTCCACACCATTTATATTGTTACCAGATGAATATTCTGATCGTGCAACATTTGGAGATGATGTCAAACCACCTTTTGGGAATGGAAAAAGTTAAACAATTAATGCAAAATCAAATGTGGTCATGTAACATGGTAGATTATAACGAGTAATTTTTTTACCTAGCGAGCGGTGGCCAATCGGCTTTTTATAAAGGCCAGAATAGAATGCATGTGGAGTTGGCTTATCAATAATGTCATCAGCATCTACTAGCCATGCGTAGGTGCGATTATTCACTGTGGATGATCCCGTAACGAGCTCCATTATACGTGATATAACTTCTGGAGGCATTACATGTTGCCAAAACTTGAAAATCACTCTCATTTCATCGCGTGAATCCCTGGCCACCTAGGTAAATACCATATAAAGAACAAAATACTTCAGTATTTTTAAAAAATTTTGTGGATAGGACCCCAGGTACATTTACTCTGTATGTAAACATAATATGTATGCTTCTATTGTAATCTTACCTTGGTAAGATAAAACCTAAACACTTTTGAAGCCCTCGATTCCAAACACCTTTGAAGTGCATACGTTTTGGATTTGTATTGAGCCGAAAACGCATATCCTACGATCCACAAAATTCTTATGGTCTTACGCATGGCGAAATTCTATAAAAACAAACGCGAAAGCTATTAATATATCTGAGTACAAATCATGTCTTTTCCACCGAGAATACAAAAATAAACAATATATATAACTGCATGCAAATATACATATAAATATAGGTAATAATCAATAACCTTTGATCTTTCTCCAGCAGCACGACTGTACATGGCCCTAACCATTTCTTCAGCGATTTTTTCTTTATTTCCATGCGAGAGTATAAGAAATAGTACTTCAGAAATCGCCCGACTAACGTCTTCTGTGTCTTCGATCGTTAGCAGTTTGTTCAGTAGTTCTTTAAATCTTGAGACAGTAAGTTTGTCGTCTGCCACCGTTGGAACCTTCGAAGTCGGAGCAAATCTGGTGGTATTTGTCATCACCACCGGAGTCCGGGCTTTTGAAGCAGAAGTAATCTTGCTGATACTTGCCTTTGCCGTCGATAAAGCGGTCACAGCTTTTCCTGCTGGGATAATCGTAGCGTTATTTTTCATAGCTAATAAAATTAAGAACAAACACTTTAAATTTGTGGACAAATTTATAGCTATATATAACAGTATATTGAAATCCTGTTATTACAAGATGTGCTACGATGAACACTCCGCGAAAATATATTAGTTGACCTTGAAGACACCAAACCTGACTGTCTTGGAGTTGGAGTAGAGCTATGGTGGGCAGTATGTTTCCTATCATCGCTATCAGAATGTCCGATAGTTGTAATTCGGGGCGGATCCAAAACCGAGTGCTCCGAAAGCTTCGAATTATTGGTACCTTTTCTTGAATACGTTTCTGGTAGGGAAAACGATATTACCCATTTTGGGAAACGAGGTGCATTCCTACGAGAAGCTGCTGTCATATTATAAAATGCTTCGCAAGATGTGTACACCCTGTCATAATCCATCATGTATTCTTGTTTGTGTGTTCTAAGTAGATGTATGACTTCATGCATGATGTCTCCAGGAACATACTCTTTCCAAAAACTGTAAATGGCCTGCAGTTCATGTTGAAAAGCTCTTCTAACCTAAAAGAAAAACAAATAACCATCATCTTATTAATGAGCATATATTCTACTAAAAATTCAATAACTTCACTCATATTCTTACCAGGCCAGAACGAAAAAATCCCTCGAACATGCTGCTTAAGTTAAGCTCGGACAAAATAGAGTCAACATACCAATCATACTCTTTTCTTAAAATTTCTCCTAAAAGCCAAAACCCTCTCATTTTTAGGCAAGGGGGACCCTACAATACAATTCATAAATGAAATAAAGCAAATTTTATCTTGCTAAAATATCACGTATAACAGATGTCCTCTCCCGTTTGAAAACACAAGAAAATGTACTTATGTATATCCTTACACTTGTCTTGTAAGTCATTCGTAAATCCAACGAATGAACAATCATCTTGGCATATTCTGCATCTTGAGCACAAATTACTAACTGGAGAACCAACTGAACCAGGGATTCACATGGATTGTAATCGGTTAAGAACTTATAAAATGTCCTATCAAATTTTGTGTACGCATGTCTTAGCTCGCTTTGACTTCGTTTCTCAGCGCATATGGCACCAAGGTTTTCCCTGATTTCGAGTAGGCATTTTATTCCTCTATCGAAGCTTCTTGGATTTAAATTCCTCTTCTTCATAAGGTTAACGTCAGTGCGCTTTGGAACCGAACCTAAAGATTGAAATTGTATTATA
>JAHZNG010001703.1:0-12578 GCA_027744375.1 Orchesellides sinensis | reverse complement strand
ACTATCGCCTTGTCCAACCTGAGTACTTTTTGTTTCACTATTTCAACAAATACATAAATGGGAGGAGTTATGCCTAAAATGGGCATGTCAAAAAAGTGAAACTGCATGACCCAGACATAAAGACCTAGCATGTCACACCAGATCCAACTCTATTAATGGCGAATGGTGGAAATTACGTGGAAGGGTTCAGGGATATTACACACAAAAAATTTAATCAAAATATTAAAGCGTTGGGAAATGAGAGCGAATCGAAGTCTATGCACTACTTAAAAAAATACCTACGTATGTCTATGTCTACTCTCAGCAGTGGCTCAGAAACACGGAAGGATAAATAGAAACATTTTTCCAATCTCACATGATTGAGATGGAAAAAGAGGTATCAAAAACGGTAAAATTACTGTTGATTATGTGATTATGTTAGCGTTTTTCATGCGCCATAAAATATCACCCTAAATCATACGTTTCCCATAACAAGGGCTCTTTCGCTGGCTTTTGGAGAAGTTGATAATGAAAGAGTGAGAGGAACAAGCTGAATAAAAAATGCCATCGGCACCTGGAATCATACGGTTCTCGTCGTCCCAGCTCCATTCACCAGTATCTTTTTAAATCAGCATCCACCAACCAGCATAACACATTTATTTGTCAAGTTGGCTATAAAAATTATATTATATGATGTGGGTACTCTACATTGTTACATGCGAGCTGATGAAGAGGTGTATACACAACTGACGGATAAAGAGATACCGAATATGTGATGTGAATATATGTGTGCCTTATTATTACAAAGACATAAGCGAGGCAGGTAGACGCTTCATAAACTAAAGTCTTAAATAAATTTCTGCGGTGGTGGTGGCAGTGTGGTAATATGGTGGTTGCGTATGTATTATCAGTCGATTTAAGCTTGTCGATATGTACGCTCACTCATAATCGTGTAATAATGCAGGCACACAAAAAAATCGTGTAACATAATGACTTACTTTGTAGGCTTCTGTGCACAATGCTCCTCTCTCTGCTCACAACTTTACACCTGGTGTCAATCCTACTGTAATATGCATTCATTCTCTACAATAATTTTGCCTAATAATGATTCCAAGGGACTTCCCTTCTTTCCGCTTGGTTTCAGTTTTATCTTAATCATGATGTTGTAATGACTTATTCCAGTCTACTAGGTGGTACTAAAATTATAATATATGATGTTGGAGGTGTAGCAAATGCTAATTTTAGGAAACTCTCTCAAGTACTATCAGAATAGTACGTATGTTAGTAGGATTAGAATTAATTATTGTGAGAAATTAATCTAACGCAACTTACTTGCGTAAGTTGACGTTCATTTCAAATCATTGATCTTATCCAAGCTGATAATTATTTTATGGTAAGTGGCCAAGAAGCAACGGATGAAGTTTTTAAAAAGGTAAATGCTTTTTTTATTCCAGTAATCCAGAGACTTGTCTGTGTGAACTCGACCCTCACCAAAATAACCAAAATCCCTTATACTTTTATGACTTTACAAATTTATGATGATTATGATTGCAAAAAGAAGTCACACATCAAGGCATACCGACTTAATCCGCTCTTGAAATTCATAACGTTAAAAACCCCTACTATTTTATAGCGACTAACTTGTGACTTGAGTGCGGTGGTAAGATTCTTGCATAAACAAGCCCAGTCTAGGATGTTTATTCAATTGTCGTTCATCATCATTTGCAGCTAAGCTATGAAAGTCGTCAAGTTTGTAGATACTTGTCAGCATACTACTATAGACTACAGACTATGATGTGAAAGGCAATATTGGTCTCAGCTTATGTATGTACATGCTAAACAAAGGTGCATGCGGTAATAGTTGAGCTAATGACTTTATATAACAATGTTAAGGAAAGTCAAGCCGAAAGCTAGAGCTAAGGTACGATATCGTAGCATTTAATATTAGCTACCTTCATACATACAAGTAGCAGTATTAACTTATATTAAAAAAGGTTATATCATGTACAACAATACAGCAAACCTATTATGCATGTAAGTACGATTATGTAAGCATACAAATATTTTACTACGTACGATGGCTATAGAGACCCAAAGCTGCATTTAAAGTCTGCTCAAATCTTCTCCTCGGTCCTTTTTCTATGCATGTCCCGAGGCACCCGTAAAATGCTTGAACAACAATGTTATCCCCTGCCTTTTCAACTGATTACAACATATCTACATAAAATACACATATATACACCTTTAGCTACAAAAACTCACCAGAAAGAGAAGAAAGATGATAATAACAACGTTGCTTGTAAAAGGATGCGTGCATATAAATTGTAGATAACATATAAATTCGGGAAGACCAGTTGATCCTTCTTTGAAGTATGGGAAACATTGCATTTGAGACAAGCTCCCGCTGATGCTTCTGGTGCTGAAGTTGTTACCAAAGGTTTACTACCAAGTCAAAAGAAAAGAACATGGAGTGTAGTAGTTTAAGCTGAATCTCTTAAGCAAAGTGGTTGAAAGAAGAGAGGTCGACGAAGAAAAAGAGGATGATGACTTACATGTATGAAATGTATCTTTCATGCGTGCAAGCAACTTATGGCTCAGCAACAATACTGCATTAGACATGCAACAACAAAAGCAACTCACCTTATGCTTTCTTTACCTCTCTCTTCTCAACGAAATGCAAAACAATATATATACTGCCAAGGAGAAGTGGATGAGCTTGGCCAGGAGTAGAGGAAAACGTGGTGTTATGATGACTATGATGATGTTATTATTGAAGCATGCGAGAAAGCAAGTTAAGAAGAGGAACTTTGCGACGATGGGTAAACTTACCATTAGTATTTTCTTGATCACTTATTCTTTGTTTAAGCAAGTTAAGAAGAGGAACTTTGCGACGATGGCTAAACTTACCATTAGTATTTTCTTGATCACTTATTCTTTGTTGCTTCCAAGAAGACTTCTGTTGTTGTGAGCAGCATGTACTGCACAACAGAACAGCAAGCAAAGAGAGAGAGAGAGGGATCACATTCCTTCTCATCTTCATCACTCCCACATGGCTTCATCTTCTTTTTGCTCGTAGTTACTACTTGTCTAGTTGCCTCCTCGGACTTTGAATTTATGTATGTATGAAACCTAAAACCGTGTAGTTTTATCCCGAAGATCCTCCAACAATTTTTTTTTGCTCGTAGTTACTACTTGTCTAGTTGCCTCCTCGGACTTTGAATTTATGTATGTATGAAACCTAAAACCGTGTAGTTTTATCCCGAAGATCCTCCAACAAAGTCACACAAGTTGGCTACACGAAAGTCTTCTACGGCTTCTTCTTCTTCTAATGCACCTTAGCCGTTTATCCATAATACCTATTTATATTTCACGAGAGTAGCAGCTATTATTACCACTACCGATTTCCCATCTTTTCCATGATCCAGAATAGGGATAGTTTATGTTAAGTACGAAACATGCCACGAGAAGAATAAGAAATTATCATTATTGTCTACTACTATATTTCTTGGCTGCTCTTTCATTCTCTACTCTCCAGTCCAGACGCGTTGTGCATTATCTTATAGTAACATGCATCTGACAGTAATGCATAGCTAAAAAAATAGCATTAGTCACGCAGCTCTCCTTTCCCAATGTCAATGTTAAACCTATCTACGCAATGCAATTTAATAGCCACGAGAGCAGAAGTCGAGAATTAAATTCTTCACAACAAATTTCACATGTTATACGCTACACAAATACAGAATCTTTCTGAAATGCGTCAATGAACGTAATGTTCTGTGTAACTAACTTTAAAAGAGAATTACTAAGATTTAAATCTAACCTTCAAGAATTATGCGTTGTATGGACAATCATAATGAAAAACGTTTGATTAATATATCTGCAGCCTAAAGATGTAAAAATATACGCAATAACGTACCATTTGTCTGGACATTCTTGGATATTTAAAGTTCTACAAGAAACCTCATAGTCTCCAGCTATCCAAAAGTTTTAAACTGTCGAGTCCAGTTGAATGGATATTTATATACGTGCGTACGATGTGTGTACGTACTTTAGAAAAGGAAACCAAAGTTGCAGACATCGTAATCTCCTGAACAAATGTACATTTCCTCTTCAGACTTAGGCTTACTCTTTGAATGTCAGTATATAATGCAACTTTGACTGTTTGAGTTTTAGTCAATGCATATATATCCGATAAGCTGGGAGTACAAGTGCAAGCCACTACTGCTCCCACTAGTGATTGCTTGGTTCTTATATTGGTTTAGTGCTTTGAAGCTCCTTCTCGTTCTCACAAAAGAAAAACCAAATCTGAGTTCGGTTCAGTTTTTCAGCTTACCTCTATCCATTCGCTATATGCACAACTGTGGGATTCATCCGTCCATAAACCTAAAGCAGAAACATGGTTTTCATTCACACACATAAACTCACAGGCTCACACTCTTTCACTCTTCTTCATATGCTGAGCAAACAGCCAAAGAGCAAGAGCAACCACGGTTCAATGTTTTGGAAGAACCCCATTTTCCAGCGTTGTAGAGCTGGTTCTCCAGTCAGTTGCGTGGTAGCAGGAGACCTGTGAACAACAAGGTGTACTGCACTCTATGTCGGTTTTCATACCGGAGAATATCTTTCTGAATCCTGTATTTGGAAATACAGTTCCAATCCAACATCAGAAAACTTGTAAAGAAATTCTTGGTCTTTGTAAAAAAATTCAAGTGTAATCTAATCTTATACATTCAGTGCACAAAGCCAAGATCGTATTGATACAGAAGGCATTGTTAAGTTTAGCGTTGAAACAGTCGCTTCATTGTAACATTGAAAAGGTCTTTTATGCTACAAAAAAGAAAAGAAAATTGAGACATTGTGCATCTTTTGGCTTTTTTGGAAGGAGAGAGCAACAGACCAAATCATCGTCATTATTGGTCATTAGTGTTTTTTCCACTGGACTTAACATACCCTTGGTAAAGCTCTATCCGTTGTGTGCGGAGTGAATGTGGACATTTAACATAATACGTATTGTTCAGACAACTTACTCGTTTAAAACTTAAGGAAAAAATTGTATACCTTGTGAAACTTTAAAAACTGAAATTATACCAGTGATCATCTCTCCCTTGAAAAAGTGGACTAGGGAACGTGAGAGGGGCCGATGATTATGATAGTAGACGTATTGAGTCCTTCATTTTCATGACCCAAGAGGAGTTAATTAACTTGAAAAAAGAACGAACAAGAATTTTGAACGCTTTTCCATGCGCTAGATTGTGTGTAATACTCCTTTAATACTGAAAACGCAAGAAAGGGAAGGAAGTGTACATCAGTAATTTTGTACGGCTCTCATTGTTTGAAAAGCCGACGTGATATGATGATAATGTTATATACATTCGTGTGTGTATGTACATCTCTCCATTGTTGATTCCCTTTTCTCAAATATTTCTTCATTCTGATAGACAACACATAATTTCTGTTCCGCCGTATTTTTTCTCCAGCTAAAAACACATCATCAGCAGGAAACATCTTTATCTTCATCGGGCAAGGTTGACTGTGTTGTGTTTTACTTTACACAACACTGTGTGTGAGCCCCACCACAAAAACGTGGTTTCCCTTCGTTGGTCGGCGTGTGTTGTCTCATGAGCTTATTTCCATCTTTTTTCGTTTACAATTTAAGAATGTTGTGCAGAACTCGACAGAGCTCATGCAGTCATAATAATCGTCATATTATTCCATGCATTCTTGTTCAAATCGTCTTTTCCTCCACTTCCCATCCTTCCATCCATTAATAACTCGTGTTGGTGACATCTAATTTCTTTTAAGCTGTATAAAAACAGCTCATCACTTTTACTGCAAAAAAACTGGACATTTGTAGATAAAGCTGAAGGGAAGAGAAAATTTGAACATTCCAATCCCAACGTTGGTTCTTGGACACTAGAAAGAAAATATCTCCAGTGTGTGAGGGTTACTGAGTAAAGTGAAATAAGATCGTGATTCTTTCTATAAGACTACAGATTAAAGAAGCAATAATAATCATAATCATCACCATTATATTATAACTGAAAGTGACGGTAACAGTAGCAAAAGTAAGTCCTCACACGTTAAATTACTTTTTTTGTGACAAAAAGATATACCGGAGCACTCTTCCTCATACACCCCTATTACAAAGCTCTTTTTGTCGGTATATCTAGGAAAAAAAGTCAACTTGTCACGAAGACAAGAAGTGAACTACTAAAGCATTAAGACACTCATTTGAGCCAAAAAAGATTCTGTGGCTGCTCAGGTGTATACTTTTACAAGAACCTTGTACACAGCTGCCTACAGGGGAAAAATAATCACTGAGTGAGAAATGATGTGCTAACACAAGTTGGTGTTGGTTGACTGAATTGCTGGGCGACCGTGATGATGTTGCTGTTGATTTGATTACAACCATATACATACCTATATGGAAGGAAAGAAGCTGTGACATAGAAAATCTTCATTCTGTGAAAGAAAATTTGTCATCATGATGCTCCAGTAACTAAAAAGTCAAGAAAAGAATTTTTTTACTTGTAATAGTCAAACAGATAGTAAATCTCTCTATTCTCTTTGAATTCATGAGGTGATAATAGTGCTGTGAAGTGAAGCGTTTGTCCGTGAAGGACAAGCAAACTTGAGGATTTTCTTAGAGTGAAAAAGCCAAAGCCTCGTGCAAAAAATAACTTAAAACCTAAAAACTTGAATAAAAACAGAGTGAAGTTTTTTTTGCTTCCATCAGACTTCAAAAGAAAATGTTGTGGCTGGCAGGAGTAAAGAGTTTGTAGTCTAAACCACTATATCATTTTTGTATTATGATGATATAGAGAGGGGTGAAGTAAGCATCTCAATTTTCTACAGCAGAATTGATGCTTCAACGTCTTTACCTCAGTTAATTGTATTATTTTTCACAAGGTTCAACCGTCCTCCTCTTCTTCACAGATATTACTCCTTCAATTTTTTACGTGGCAGCTGACTTCGGAAAGGATATGCGATATGCCCCCATATAGTAAAATGTGGATTTTGTAATACATGCGTACACTAATTTTTCTTTCTTGTGAAAAAATGAATTGAGAGAACAGATTGTACGTTTAAGAGGAGTAAATTAAGGCTTCTTTTAAAAGAACTGTGAGGAAAAAAGCCTTGGAGCAATATTATATATCGTATATATAAATGTATGTACTGATTACGTTGTGAGGAAACATGAACATGCATGTCGTTTAAGCATTTCTTTAAAGTGAATTCTCTCAGGGGAAATGAAATGATTAGTGAGAGCTCTTTTTCTTAAAAATCACTCCATAATTTTTAGGAACACTTGAAAAATACGTATTCATTCAACAAGCCGATCTGGTAGAACGGCAGAGGAAGACAGAAACGATCCAATTATCAGATTTGTTATATCAGAGCAAATCCTAGAAACCAAATATATATGACCCTTACATCTGCTAACATTTCTCACGTTCAAGAATATATTGACGGAAGTGGCAACTCTAATTTAAAAATACTGTTGCTGGTGTGTGTGTGAGCTCACAAAAAAATAGATTTTTGTCATTGAAAATATTTCTGCTCAGCAGACGGTACACGTACAACCTAAATCTGTGACTTGTCGTACGTTTCTCTTGCCGAGCGTTTTTCCTTAGTAATCGTGGATATGTGCAAAGAAGTATATAGATCATGTGTCGCGTGTCACCTTGATTTTATTTCATGTAATCAATTTTGTGAAAAAGACACATACATGCTCCCATTCCAGCGCATGAAAGTAAAAAACCAGTATACTACCGACACCCACCTCACGTAAAGCGGTGTAGATTTTGCAAGTCCAGCACGTAAAACTTAGTCGAATTCAGGACATTCATTCTTTCTCTCTGTTTATAGCAGAAAGGCATGCCTTTTTTGTTCGAGCGGAAGGTGTGAAACACGGCGGACAAGGAATTTCTTAAGCCCGGTGTGAGTAAAGGCTAGGCATACCTATATATAGAGCAGTAGTGTTGTGGCAGCACAGGAAAATAGTGAAGTGAAACAAAAACTCTGAGAGTTCATGTACGACTGAATACTTTATTCAACTAGTATAGCACGTCTAGTTACTTTTCAACTGGAGTGAGTAGTATTTTTAGAAGGAGACTGTGAAAAGAATAGAAAACAGAAGAAAAGTTGTGTGTGAGAGAGAAAATAGAAAGGGAAAAGAGACAAGAGAAGTTTCTTTCTGTAGAAGGCGATTGAAAGATATATGAGGCTGACTTTCCTTTCTTTGTCACTGGAACAACGTAACGGCATGTAGAAGAGCAAACCAAAAATAGTATCCTTATATATGCAGAGCGTAGTAGTAATGTACAAGACCAAGTCTGAAACATTACTGAAGTTATAACACAAGAAATTGGACAAAATAAGGACTCCATAGGATAGGAATAAAAAAAGTTCCGAGTCCTATTTGCCCGTTTCAACATTGCCTGTGGAGATTTACAATTTTCCGAGCTGTAAAAAAGAAAGTAACTTGTGAAAACTGGAACTTACTATTACTATATATCAATAATCACAGTACAGAGACTTGCGTTTAAACTACTGGTGCGATTTGCGAAGTACATACAACGACACCCACCACCACGACGGCTGCCATTATTACATTACTATTTCCTAGAAAAAGTGTTACTATTGCCACTACGACTGAGAAAAACTCTGTTCTTCGTCGTACATTCAAAAGAACAGAGTACAGAGCACACACGACATTTGCAAAATATATTAAGAGCTTCTCACATTCTTCTTTCACATAGTTCAAGTCTACATAATATTGCACTTTAGTTCATTTCTCGTCTTGTTTTGTTGAATCAAAAGGGAAAACGTCCTTTTTTCTTTGCGGACTCTTTTTCTTTACGTTAGATAAGAGTATCAAACGGAAACTTTTCGCTAAAATCTTCCATACAGATGACAACGACGAATGAGCTAAGCTTTTACAACAAGGAAGAGTGCTAGTCTTGAAAAAAGAAGAAAAGTAGAGTAACGCTCTTTAGAGAATATTACTTAACTTACTTTCACAAAAAGGAATGGAAGATATTTGAACTCACATTCGAAATTACCAAGTTTTCGCGTTTGCCCATCATTTACACATTTTTCATAATACAAATCCTTTCCAAAGCAAAATTCTTGGAGGAACAAAATTTTCTTGAGCATTTCAGGGAGAAAGTCAGGGAAGCAAGGAACCCCTCAAGAAATTAATATTTTGATCCGCAACAAATGACTTTAACTGTATAGTGCAGAGCAGGAAACGGGAACAAAAAGGCTTCTAGAGAGAAGAGGCTTTGAAGTTGAAGTTGCAATCATAATATTATTACTTGCCTATCTTTCTTTTCATTTACGGTGCGATCTTGCAGAAGAAAAAGGAAGAAAAATACATAATATATTGCATTGTGACATGAACGGCACTGCCTGAAAATATGTTATGCTGGTCTGGTGAAAGTCTGCAACGAAAAGTTTACACTGTGTGTGTTCGAGATCAAGGTTCAATTTTTTCAAGACGACATTCTTTCTGCGTAAGAGTCTCAGACACAACAGAACATAACGAACTTATTCCAACGAGTCCCTCCTGAAGTCTAGGAGGAAGAAAGCAGTTCATCTTTTTCGATTACGAACGTAAAAAGGGAGCAGTCACTCAGAGTTTACTCTAGTTTCTGTATAACTTGAATAGGAAGGAAATCCAGTGAAGGAGATTTTGTCTTTTCTATACATACAGCAAGAAAAAACACAATAAGCAAGTCAAAAGGAGAAAATAACCTGCTTATTCACATTCAACTTGTTTCATCATAGCTTTCTCTGTCCTCGCAAGATAAACTCAAGTGAGTCAACCGAGAAAAGCAAAGCTTGTCTGCTGACTTAACAACTGCCATTTTTGCGTGCTCTTGTCCTTCTCACTCTAACATTCAACTTTTTCTCCTAGCATGTTTTGAAAGAGGGAAAGAGGACGTTCTTGAAGACCACCGTTTATAGTCTTTTTCTCATCTGATTGAGGTCTTCGTGTAACTCTTGCAAGCTTTGGTCAAAAATTGCTGGACAACACGAAGAAGGAAGTAGAGTGACGTAAATAAATGTGCAATGAAGGGAGGACAGAACATTCTTTTCCTAACCAGTTTCCTTCCTGTAGTATCATTACTTTGTGAAGATAGCCTTTCCTCATAGCATTCACATTACAACAACACAAGTAAAGTATTTTGCTTTCTATCCGAGATTTTTTATGGGTCTCGGGAGAAGTTTGTATTGATGGTATTATTCAACAGCCGAGAAGCAGCCAAATTATAATCATCTACAACAACGAAAAAAATTGTCGTCCACAAGCAACTTGGAACATACATTGTATCGTACATTGTAAATTTTATTCGTACTTTGTTTGGATGACGCAACGATTGGGATTTCGACTCGTTCCTACAAATTGAAAAAATTTCACCGCCTGGTGTATAATATTTAAGGATACTTTAAGAAGTATAGATACAAAGAATTTAGCTTTACATTATACAGTATCTGAGTAGAAGTTACAGTTACAACAATGAATCATGGACAAAGGACAAACAAATTTTATTCAACAAAAATAACAACAGCTTACACAGCTGTACCCGACTTGATTCACAACTAAAGAAATACAATTTATCATTGTTAGCCACAGTGATTTAAAACATATTAAAATTCAGATCAAAAGCGGTTTGATTTTTATCCTCGGAAAAGATATTATATCTTTTAATCTTCTCTGCGAGCTTAACAAAATCTCAGAGTTTTGTTAATTCTACAAAATAAATTTCTTGTTAAGAAAGCGAACACAAAGAAAAAGCAGCACAATGTGGAGCATATGTATTCGTGTAGTTCTTGTGATGATTTTTGCCTTACACTGTCCTTTCTCAATGGCCCCATTGATGGTCCTTGCTTGGGACTCGGACATGGAAACACCTTGTTGCCCGCACAGAATACGACACCACAGAGGTAATGTTAAGAAAAAATATCATTCTTGTTTTTATTTCTTTTTCCCTTTACTCTTCCGCCATGTATTCAACTTGTCTCATGATAAAAGTCATTGTTTGTGAGATTTTAACTTTTAAAGGTCATAAAAGGTACACTATTATAAACAGCGTTTATGATGATTATAGATACGCGGTACCCTAATGAATCTTTATGTAATGCTAGTATATGATTGTCTGAATGACTTACAAATTCCTTTAAAAATTGATTTATAAATACGGTACCACAATAAAGAGTTTCCTTCATTCGCCCTTATCATATAGATTACAAAAATGTATTGGGGCGAAATGTATTTTGTACCTAAACTTGTATATTTTATTGCCAGCAATGATGATAAAGCATTCTTTCTAATTCCTTGAGTTTATAATGCGATGATGACACCGACAGTAGTGGTTTTTCATTCATTATCCTGTTCAAGTTTGAATGACTTTTGATTATTGCAGCTGCATTGATAACAGAGAGGTGAAGCGCTTTAAATTGTGCTTCAAGGTATTCCTTTATTAAAAATTCAGTCTCGCATAAATTTCTTATTGGTTCCACCTCACTGCGCTGCAAAAGTACTATGTACATACAAGGTGGTGTTTTGTCCATTCACAATTTATTTTTCCTTTCTAAAAACGTCGTCTGGACACTAGTTAAGGCTCAGGAAACGATCATTATTTATGCATTTGGGTGAACAGGAATCAATACAATGTAAAAGGTATCAAATAACAAAAGAGAAACAAGCTTAAACGTACATTCTTACTCCTTCCTGAAAATGAGTCCTTTTTGGCATAGAAAACGATGACATAATTTATGATTTCGGATGATAAGTCAAAGTAACACATAGTCAATGTATGTTTGTGTAAGTAGCAGTATTGCATGACACATACCTAAGTTGGTTTAACTTAAGCGTACTACGACAAACCTTACATCCATACGTACAACTATAAGGTAGTTCCTTTTGTAACAAGTCATGTATTCCTTTTTGCTCTGCTTCTGGTTACCCACGGGGTTCCTGACATTCCTGTTGTCAAGATCTGCTATTTAATGTCCATTGAGGGTTTCCGCACAGTAAGGGAGCTGTAACGAAAACAGAGGAAAATGTGCAATACAATCGTATCGTGTATAGCACATTAGCACATCACACGTTTTTCCAGACAGAAAGGAACGCATAATGCAGTCTATATTTTTCGTATCAGGAAACCTTTTCTCAACCTTAAATTACGAAAAAATGGTATAAAGAGACTCATGGGCAGTCAAAAACTGAGTACAAAAGCATGTATGTATGTATAACGTACACACTGTTGGTGCCGCTACTGTTTCCGGTTTCACCACAAGAAAAGTACGCTTGTAAGTTACGTAAATGGATGTACTGTGTAGTAGTAGGTACAGCCCAAAAGTGACTGTCTGGGGACACACTTGGTCGTTTTTTACCCAAAAATATGTCCAAAGGTGCTGTCATGACTTTTAGGTTTCAACAAAGTAATATTATGGATATGCTGGGTGAGCCTGTGATATACTGCTCTGAAGTAAAGTGAATGTGACTGCAATCAAATTAAATATATGCCATGCATCGTTTAATCTGTCTGGGGATGTAGGAACATTACATAATTTGTTAACTCTACATG
>JAHZNG010001702.1:0-11598 GCA_027744375.1 Orchesellides sinensis | reverse complement strand
AAAGCGTGGCCTTTTGGGTGAAAGCACTCGGACAATGTGTGCACTGATACGGTCTTCGTTCTTGTGTTTTATTTCTACTCTCTATTTTGGATGCTCTCCATTGAAAATAGTGGGATATGTTGATGTAAACATCTTCCTGTCTTCATCTTCGAGCGAAGACGGCCAAGAGAAAGTCCAAGTTCCAGGCAGAGTTTTCCATTCTTCTTTTTGGTCACGGCCATAGATTATCATTATCATATTATAAATAATCAGCACTATATTATACATTTAAATACTTTATCTGGCTTTGTTGTATAATACCTGTATGCATGTAAAAGTTGTAAATAAAAGTTTAAAAGAGTTCTCGTTTTTTTAAATTGGTTTTATTGACGTATTTTTATACTCTCATGCTTCTGTCTGTCTACAGAGGACTAAGGCTTTAAATAAATATTAAATAGTACTTGTTGCATGTATCATATCTATCATGAACTACTAAATACTTCATTGGAGATTGCGTACGTTTTTAAAGCTTGATAAATTCATTGTCGTTGTTGTACATAGGTATACTCAATACTCATACGCTAAGGTTTCATCAATGTACAGTGCGTTTCATTTTGGGCGTAATTAAAACTGATTATCACTTACAATGCCATGTAAAATATAATTAGAGGTAAGCAATTACTACAACCAGAAAACACTTAACTCCGTTTTACCACACCAAAACACTCTCGTAATCTATCCTGGGATCTGGATTAATCCAATACCCTCGTAGATCTGAGAATCCACACAGAAATCAACGAATTGCTAAGTATAGACAGATATTCTGGATATAAATCTGGGTACGAATTTTATCTAAAAACTAAAACCATAATTTGACCTCAGTTGACAGTGAGCTAATAACTACACATATTCTGTTTGTGGGATTCGTTGTTATTGTACTACATTACTTATGTATCACACTACAGTCTTGATTGAACAATTATTCTACGTCATATACATATCTATATGGCTGACTTTTACTGAACACATGAGTATTGTTTCTTAAATTATACTTCCATGTCTATAAATGCACTCGTTTCCAAAACCTTAAACCCTTTACTCTATACAGAATCTCAACAATAACTGAAACATACAACGAAAATCATTCTATGCTCTCAACGTTCTTTTTCACAGATAAATAGTTCATTCATCATTGGTACAATGTAGGTATACCCCCAAGTCGACGCTAGTGTTTAATTTTGAGCAAATAATATTCGTAAGAAATAAGGAATTCGAAAGGAAGGCATCTTGTTAATATTTTTTAAATTAAGTAAGTAAATATTCCTGAGTTGTAGCTGCTAAAACAGAGATTTCGTCAATAGGACTCTTTAGGGAAGACTTTGCGGAAGGTGTTATCCATAAGATAATCCACAAAAGTATCAATAGGATGGACGATAAATGGTATACAACCAAGGCCAATAGCTGAATAGAAAACAATTAAATAATCAAATTCCTAAGCAAGCATTTAAATTGAGATACCAACAATCTAATCCAAATTTTGTACATGTAAATTAAATTAAAAGCAACCTGTCGTGGTCCACTTCCTAACTGGTCCACTCAGTTTTGTATTCTTTGCCAGAAGATACAAGGAGAGTTTACACACCCGGTTAATCGTAAACCCTGGAATCGCCACTGAAGCAAGGGTCTGCCACGTCAAGGTGTCCGCCGCTGCTACAACTTTCTTTTTCGTATCCTACATTCAAAATCAATCAAAACATTCCATAAAACAACCTTAACAAACAAACATTCCATAAAATCATAAAAATTAAACAGTTATTAACGTCAATTCTTACAGGGCTCTTAACTTTCAGCGTTTTATCCCGGGTGTCTGCAAACACATACAAAAACGCGACGCCATACGTGAGTCTCACCCAGTTCACGTGAATCTGTGCTCGAAATGACTCTCCAATCTCATTGGAATACCCTACAAATAATCCATCCAAATCAAATCATTAATTATTAAATATAGCCTTTCACAAAATTTAATTTTACACTGAACATTTTAAACACAGATTTTTTAAAACCTAACTTCCACTTACCAAGTAATCTCACTGGTGTATCTCTCCAAATGTCAACTTCCCCATCACTCCCTTTGGGACTCATCTTAAATCTTCCTCCGGATATATACTATTTTAATTGTGTATTGAAAACAGAGAGCGTGACAATAAAAAATACAAAATCGGCTGATAAAAAACTAAATGTCAGGTGAGATTGAAATGGTGTCTGAAAAAACGAGATCTGAATTTGACTGAGATTCACACATACAAATCTTATTAAAACAGTTCCAAATCCCTCTTCGATCCCCGATCCCACACACACAGCGTGCGAATTGGAAATCAGATGGTTTTCAAGTCATATGCAAATGCATCTTGTCCACAGTCCACATACCTAACCAAGCCTTATGAATATAAGGATGGACGGAATTCCATGTGTATGCATGCATATCTGAAGTTCTAGATAAGTTACCTTCTCAAATATCTCAACAGCTCAGCTCTTGTTTTATATGTATGCCTTATGGTCTTACGTAGAGTCCACAAAAAAAATTGTGGAAGTTTACAAACTCATGTTGTTGTTGATTGGCTGAAATACACAAAAGATACAAACCTGATGGGTCAAAATTTATACGGAAGGAAAGAATACAATCATAAAATATNGTTTACAAACTCATGTTGTTGTTGATTGGCTGAAATACACAAAAGATACAAACCTGATGGGTCAAAATTTATACGGAAGGAAAGAATACAATCATAAAATATTTAAATTTTATTAAGTAGATTTTATTGCACAATTAACATTTTTATATTGAGAATTGCAAAAGAGTATGAAATTAGTTAATTTTAATTAGCAGGGTAAATTTTTACAAGATTTGTTCAAATGAATTTATATATATAGAAATAGTGATTTATAGCTATAAATGGTAATATTTGAATTTGAATGTGATAAGTGGAGAGTGGAGAATTAAGCGTTAAGAAGACAGAAAATTCAGTAGTAATCATGAAGGTGGAGAGATTGGTTAGTATTTTGACACTGGTCACTGTGGAGGTGTTGAATAATGTGAAGGGAAGCGGGTTAACGACGGTGTCATCTACAGCCACGTATGTCAGTGCTGCTGCTGTAGTTGTTTATCCAGCTGTGGTGTTATCTTCTGTCTATTCATATCACGATCATCCATCAAGTACACTGTGGAGGGGTAAACGGGAAGAAGATAAGAAGGAGGAAGGGGCTAGCAGTGATAAAGGAGGAGCTTCAAATAATGGAGTAGTTACTGGAAAGGAATTTGACATGGGAGAAACGGGCTCAATTGCGAAGGTGCCACCACCGCCAACTGGAGCTGTTGCGAAGAATAGTACAACTACAACGGTAAAAACGGTGAAGGAAAAGACGCTTGTTATTCCGGATCGAAGTAAGGATAATGGGTGTTTTAAGTATCAAAGTATCGGAGACTACTGTAGAATTTTAAATTAGTTATTGATGTAATTTGTGATGATTTGTTTTTTAGCTCCAGTAAACATGACTGTGGCGCAGATTAAGGAGTTGACAAAGGAGGAGGATGAAGATAATGGAGGAGTTGGGGACGTGCGACCTGGTCAAAACAATTTTGATGACAAGGCTATTCAAAGGACTCTTATTGTTTTGGCTGGCATTGCTGTGATTATTGTTGCATATCTTGGGATCAAGTTTGCTTTGTACGTAATAGACACTTGTATAATCTTGAACGGTTTACAGTGATTAGCTTTCACTGTTGTTTCATGTTAGCAATAATAATAATTGTTTCATTTGTACTTATAGAATCAGGAAGCGAAAAGTAGCAAAGCGATATGGAAGGATCGAGTCCTCAGAAATGGATTTACTGGATGAAATAGACGATGATGGAGAGTCTGAGGAGGAAGAGGAACTTTTTGACATTAGTCAGCATCAGCTCCGCCGCTCATGACGTTCTGTGCTCACTTTTGTTTAAAGTCAGAAGAGGTAACACTACGTAAACGAAACTAAGCGAATTGAACTGAAAAACCCAGTGATTCCAAGTGACCCGATGATCTCTTAAGTTCCAATGTAATTTTTCTCTTTATCCTTCCTTTCCGGGAGCGACAATAATATATTTTCCCCGATTGAATGTAATGAGGGGCCCATAAAATGTATAAAAAGTGCTAGTTTAATATCTTCATTGTCATATCACTGTAAGACTATAGAGCAATTGCAGATTGCAGATTAGATTATATTACATAAATATATGTAATTATTTGACACGCATTGAAAAGGAAGTGTTGTAAAGAGTCAATATATATTAATTTTTAACGCAAAAGTCTATTATTACTGTTACTCAAATATCTAAAATATATTTTCCCTTAACGTGTAAATCGTAAAGTAAGCTAGTCATAAGTCAAGTTAATAGGAATTGGAGGAGCAATGAATGGCATTTGAAATAAGATATAAGGAAATATTTTAAGTATTTTGTGGGGAAGAACTTAGATGATAACTTATATGATATGACTTATTATTTGATTATTTACATTGCAAATATTTAAATTGTCTGTGCTATGTGGGAATGTGATAAAATGTATAATGCAGATTAGTGTTGTAGAATGATTCTAGTTTAAATTTTAATTATTACAAAGTTTCAGGTAGTTAGTGAGTGGAGTCTAATTGGAAAATAGCTGATCGATACGAAAACGCTTGTTAACATAAAATACGTATGCGCTTATAAACGCCAAGATTGTAAATGTCTGTATCCCGCGTGCCTACCTTCTCATCACTCAAAACAGTTCCATTTCTTTGCGACTCCAGCTCCTTCAGACTGAGAGATAACTTTCGAGTTCAATTTATACATTTCCAAAAACAAACTTTTTTCTTTCTTCTGGAGATTACTGTAAAATATACATGTTACCCTAATTAATAACTTTATTTATGTAAGTTGGTGCCAGCAAGCATACTTTAAATATTGTAACAAAATTTGAATACAATTCAACATTTTTCAGGTATGCAGTGTGCTTTGTGTATCAAAAATACAGAATTTAATATTTAAAGATAATGAATTACATAAATACTTTATAAATTAATTACTTTTAATGTTGTTTAATAAACTACATTCCTACATTTATTTATAAAGCGTTGATTTCTATCAAGATGAAATATTTTTTGATGAAGATTCCAATTTACTCATTGATGTTGCTTGATTGTGTAAATTTTCATAGTACAACTGAATTGCATATTTTTGCTTTGGTCCTATTAATTAATAACTTTATTTATGTAAGTTGGTGCCAGCAAGCATACTTTAAATATTGTAACAAAATTTGAATACAATTCAACGTTTTTCAGGTATGCAGTGTGCTATGTGTATCAAAAATACAGAATTTAATATTTAAAAATAATGAATTATATAAATACTTTATAAATTAATTACTTTTAATGTTGTTTAATAAACTACATTCCTACATTTATTTATAAAGCGTTGATTGCTATCAAGATGAAAGATTTTTTGATGAAGATTCCAATTTACTCATTGATGTTGCTTGATTGTGTAAATTTTCATAGTACAACTGAATTGCATATTTTTGCTTTGGTCCTAAGAGTACATGAGGTCTGCAGTTATACATGTGCTTCACTGCTTCAGTGGGTGTCCAATTATTTCTCTGTATTGCATGAAAATCGAAATAGAATATATTATACCTTTAATTAAACAAGTCATAATAACTGATGTTCAATAGACTGACACTGACCTGCATAAGATAACAGGCAACTAAGGTAGCACTCCGCGTTCTCCCAGCCTTGCAATGCACATAAACGGTCGGACCCACCCCATTACCCTGAGTATCACCCCGGATCTGATTTATAAATTCCACCCCTTGTTTCAACTTTGACTGACACGGAGCCTCAAAAATGTCCCTAGTTGGCAACTGCAAAAATTTGATCCCATTCTTTTCCCAGCCTTTCATATCATGGGAAAATAGCCACAACTCATAATTTTCATTCATTGAAATAACCCCCTGCATATTCTCCTTTTTCCTCAATTGATCCACCATTCCTTTAATCCCAAATATTTTCAGAGGTCCTGCCGGCTTCGGAGGTGACACTGGAAATCCTCCGGGGGAAGACCTAGTACTGGGAAAATTGTTATTGTCTGGAAAAAACATTTCCATCAAAATTAGCCAGAATGTTTGGAACATTGTATGTAATGTACTAATTAAAACAAAGACAAGAAGAAACGGAGCTTTGTTAGGAGACAAGAAAAGACTAAAACCCAAAGCTAGTTTGTTATATAGGTTAGGTATGGATACATGTGTATAACTTGTTATATTTTAGAGATCTGTAATCTCTAAAATACAAGATGGACATGGGAAACTTACGACAATATAATAACCTTTCTAAGTTAGTTGGGCAAGAAGTTTTTCCCACAATAAGCTTTAAGATAGCACCATGGGCATGGGCAAATCCCAGCAAAACCAAGTAGGTATTTACGTACGTTACGTAAAAAGTGTTCAAAACAGCCAAAGTTGAAAGTCATAATTATGTGCGTTAATAATATTTTCCGTTTGATCTTGCATGAAAAAAACACGTAAATTATGTTGATTACGCTGTAATGATGGTAATTCACACCATAAGAAACCATACATTTAAGCTAATTTCTTTCTGCTAAAATGAAATTATTGCATTTCCAGACCACCCTATTCCGCGCTATTACCATTACCGATTACCCTTTTAAACTATAATATACATTTTTGCATATTGCATTGACGAAACTTTAAACCAAGAAGGAAAAAAGCGTAGCTTAAGAAGAAAATGAGGAAAAATTGAGAAACAACGACTTTAATTGTGCTTTATGGTATTTACGTTTAAATATGTTATCGAATATAAGTACATTTTTACCTAATCGTAAATGCACGTGTGACGTGTACAACGTGTCTAAATAATATTAACTTCACTCTGCTCTAAACTTGCACTTAATTCAGATATAAAGTAGATAAATTGGGTATATACCAAAAATAAGTGTCTCGTTTCTCTCTTACCAGCCATATTTGAAGAGATTTCAACAGTTGAAGAACAATCCGATATTTCAGTCCTGTTAATCTGTTATACGCTTACATGGATATATACCTAATGCTTACAGTAGAAAACTAAATTGGCATTTTTGTATATATGTATTGCAAATAAAACAGGTACCTGTGTACACCTGTGCATGTAACTCTAAAAGATGAAAGGAGAAACACAAATCTTATATGAGCACGGGTTCTTTTCATGAACTTTAATCTAATGATGAAATCATCCTACCAAGACTTTATCCATTGCATTGCATGTATGTCTATATGGCAAACTAAATTCAAAAGAGATCAGATGGTGCCCACTTGTCTTTTTTGTAATGTATGGAAACAAGCATGAAGTAAGAACAAAGAGATGTGTACATCATGTGTGGTTGCGGTATGAAAGCATCCGTGGTTATTGTTATTATGGAGCATTATATTTGGAATATCATTTTATTATGAAGCGAAGGAATTCACATTTTTATATGAGGGACTTAGTGTAAGGAAGATATAATAATGTATTGAGATTGTGTTTATGAATTTTTACCTTAAACTAATGACTGGAATGGAATGGACAAACTATTTTATCCCAAACCTGTATATTACAATCAAAGTACTAGAGGATTAGAATAAGTTGACAGTTTCAGAAAGGGAGTTATTTTTGTGCCTTGGAAGGAAACTACTGAAGACAAAGAAAAATTAACAAGTTTTAAAAATTTGGAGCATATAGTTCAGCAGTATCAGCACAGGAAATTGGATGTACAATATTATGATTAATTGCAACAACATGTAACTAATGAAACCAGCAAAATCAAGGAGGTCCTTTCCCAACTTACTTTTCCTTACGACAGTTCATGCTAAAGTACCCATACTCTTCAGCATTGATCTAGATTGACTTCTAGGTCAAACGACAATAATATCAACATGGCAAGTTCAAGGATGAGTGTCTTGATAATTTATCTATGGATATTGATGCTCTATCGTAAACCCGGCTTGTTGACTGCTGACAACTTACCTATGTATGAGAAGGTTGACGAAGAGCTTGTAACCCCGCAATGGCTCCAGTACGAAACAATCATTTTTGCATGTGTAGTATGTAATGAGTGTTTTTACATAAGTTATTAAAAATACAATATTTATTATGGAAATACAGGAAGGACACTTATGACGTTGACCGGCAAATGAAAAGCAATGACTCATGGTACATTCGCTATCCTCACCCCGAACAGCGCTTCAAAATGACTCATGAAAATCAAGAACTCCTACTGCTTTCCAAGGTAGGCTACGAATTAGTTCCGAGTCTTAAGGAACAGCTTCAAATCTCTAAGCGTCCCAAGAAAATCCTCTCCAGCTTCGAATTCCAATTTTTGTTCCCAATGGGTACAAATGCCAAACATCGCTTTGCAGAAGCGCTCAATCTTCGCCGCAAAAACTTTGGGTCGAGTGATGAGATTCTTGTTCCTTTCCTTTATTTCCCTACTGGCTGGCCGTTGCTTTTGTTCATTGCGTACTTACTAGCCATCTTTTTAGTTCCTGCCATTGGCTCCCTTCTGGTCCACCTTGGATTTCATTTAGGGTCCTTCTACTACAATTTTATCTGGGGGCCCATAAAATTCATCTTGAGGACAATTCTTGTGAAAAGAGAAGTGCACAATCAGTGGTGGCGTCGGTTTCTCGCACCGCCTCACTTCCTAGAGCCTCACCCAACCTGGAAAATGCCGTATCTCCTCCGTAATGATATTTTAGAGGATATCACACCCGAGTTGGCATACAAGCCACCGATAAATAAGATTGACTATTCTATGTACATCCTGTCACCGGATGATTACGATGATCTGGATTTGGCAATGGACGAATTGGAGTTTATAGACGACATGCTCCAGTTTCGGGATGAGAAGCCCAAATTGGTAGCTAGTCTCTTGAAGTATAAACTAGGGATTGACAAGTTTTATTACTACTTCGAGGAAGACATTTTGTCAGATGAGGAGTTTGAGGAGGATCAGCCAAAACCAGAAGAAAAACCAGCAGAGCCAGAAAAGCCAGCAGACGGAGAACAACCCACTCCCTCTGAAGCAGAGTTGAACGCTGATGTCTGTTGAAGTATAAACTAGGGATTGACAAGTTTTATTACTACTTCGAGGAAGACATTTTGTCAGATGAGGAGTTTGAGGATGATCAGCCAAAACCAGAAGAAAAACCAGCAGAGCCAGAAAAGCCAGCAGACGGAGAACAACCCACTCCCTCTGAAGCAGAGTTGAACGCTGAAGAACAGCGAAAAAATTTTGATGCTGATTATTTCCAAGTCCTGAAAATAGACGAACCTTGGATGCACAAAGACTACGATGAAATATTTGACGGCACACCAGAAGAGCTGGCTGAGATTCGGAAACGACGTGACATAGTTGCTGAGCTTAAAGAGGAAATTTTGGAGCTTCATCATCTTATTCAGCAGGGTAGCAAATATGATTCTGACTTGACCGAACACTCAGTGGAGGAGAGAATCGCTTTACAAAAACAAGCTCAGAAGAAGATAGATCGGTATTTGCGATACTCGAAAATGACAAAAGAGAGAATTGAAGAATTGGAACCATCTGGCAAAATCAAAAATGTTCATAACGTCGCTCTAAGCAAATACCTACCCCTTATCAATGAAATGAGTCATTATAATCATAGGCTGAATCTTCGACATGATAAGCAAAAGGATCCAACAAAGAGGAAAATTCAACTTGATATTTTTGGAGCGCCTTAAATAAGTTTACCTATTTATGTATGTATCTATCTACTACTGGTGCTTTTACATTTATTGTTATTTATACACCAATTTAGAATTATATGAGTGAGTGAGTCTACTTCACTTGCATTTAATGAGTCATCTATACTTGTTATTAACATGCATAATGAATTCATACTATGTTGTCATTATGAATTTAGTGTAAATATGTATTTTCTTATAAAATCATGCAAAATGGTCAAAGAAACCTGAAAAATCTGCCTATAACCGATTCTTACCCAAACTCTTAACGTTGCCGTTCTTCAATTGATCGCATAAACGTAACAGCATAATATAATATGAGATTAGAGGAACGACTAAGCCATTTGTGGCTTCATATATAAAAACAATTCACTTTGATATGACACATTTGCGAGCCATGGGACCGGATGCAGCAGGGAGACCACACTGTTCCTGGACTCGATAAATAGAGAAATGGAGTGGCTGCGACTGCAATACTAAATGATATGTAATTGTGGTTTAATAGTGGTTTCTTGTATTATTCCTTTAAAAAGATGCATTGGACTACAAGATGCTGTCTTATTAAATCATTCTTTCAGTACCTATTTCCTCAATATTAATGTTTTGGTAAAACTAATCAGAGTTTATCTCAAATACGTTCTCAAGTTTACTTATGCTATATGTAATATTATTACATTGATGCGTCTTTGCATTTTATTATTTATAGCATGCACTATTGCATGAAACTGAATTGAACAAAAGGAGTTCCTTACTCCATTCTAAACCATACCATTTTGTTTAGATTGACCATAATGATTAAACCACATGAAATGGAACCGTTTAACTCATTTCCACAAATAACCCGTTGAATACTTTCCATAAACTATTCTAATGTAGCGCAATTAACTTTTGTTTTTGTGATGAAACGCATCTCAAAATTAACAATGTGACTGAAAAAGTTTGAATTATATAGTGGGTGAACGTTAATCGAACTGTCGATAATAATGATTGTGATAATAACATTTAACTATATGCTCTTTCTTCTCATCTCTTCTTTTGATCTCATTGCAATTCTACGCCTCGCACCACCGCAACTACTTGTGTCCGCATTCAATATCGATGAGGAGTATCCTATTGTGATATCAAATACGTATAATGGTAAAAATGCTCATTTTGGTTTATCTGTTCTACTCCTTGCCGATGAGCATTATGGGCCGTTCGATAAGGAAAGCGACGATATCACGGGATGGTAAGTACATACCCGTATTAATTATATGTAGAATTGGATTATAAAATGAGGTGTTGAAAGCTTATCATCAATTTACAAATACATTCAATAAGGGTACTGATTGGAGCGCCAAAAGCCAATTCGACAAACGCAAATCACTCAAGCATTTATGAGCCTGGGGTTATCTGGCGTTGTTCCTTAGGCCATTCACTTAGTCACCGCAATGACAACGAGGATCATGAGATTTGCCAAATTGTAGAAATAGACCCAACCGGAGAATATGATCCCAAAGATCGAGCCCTTCCCCATAAAGATAGAAAGGATGGAGGTTGGCTGGGTGGGACCATGTTTGTGGGTGACTCTGAAAGGTTTGTAGCTTGTGCAAGCAGGTGGATCAACCAGAAATTTACTGATCTCTATTTGCTCAATGGAATGTGCTACTGGCTTCCCAAATCCTTTGTGATTGCTAAACAAACAAATTCAACGTGGCCTTGGCTCGCTCCAAAATATAGTTATAGGCTGAGTCCTCTTCTGAATACGAGTAAGAATTTAATAAAAACCAATATGTATAACATATATAACATACCAGTATAACACATGCCATG
>JAHZNG010001700.1:0-44239 GCA_027744375.1 Orchesellides sinensis | reverse complement strand
GCTGCCTCAGACTGCTCATGCTGCGCAATACGTGATTTGAATTCCGCATTGATCCTCCGCAACACTGCCTTGTCTTCTTCTGTTGACTGAAGCTTCCCACGCAGTTCTTGGATTTCTTCGCTCAAGTCTTTAATTTTTCCAGAAAGTAACTCTGACGTATCAGTTTTAGAGTTCACAAGATCCATTACTTCTGCTTCCTAATGTCAGAAATTTGTAATGCACGGACATCAGAATTGTGTATAAACCAGTTTCCCCTTGACATACTGAAATATTACTCCCATAGTTTTGAATGGTCATCTCCCTTACCAAAGAACACTTCTGCTTATGAATACTTTGATATTCAACTTCAATACTTTGCAATTTCTCCTTGAGCTCTTCCTCCCGCCGCTTCTTCTCACCAAGCTGTAGATTAAGCTTGTTTATGACTTCTGTCTGCTCGCTGACAGATTTCTTCAAAGCTGCAGATGATAATCAAAATTTGATTCAAAGCATTTTCAAGTAGTAATCTAAAAGTTATTTACTGAAGAAAATACCTGCGACTTCAATCTCATGAGTTGAAACCAATTTACTTCGGTCCTCCTTCGCAGTAGCTGATTCATCTGACAAAGTACTTATTTGAAGGGTTAACTCCGCAATTGTCTTTTCAAATGTTTGAATCTGGGTTTGAGCTTCCATTAAGTTTGCAGAAGCTACTTTGGCATCTGCTTCTTGCTTTAACAGTTGAGATTTCAAAATTTCAATTTCCTTATTACATTCTTCGACTTCAGCAGCAGATAGCTCAACAGACTTTTTAGAGTCTTCTGAAGATTTGGCTGATAGTGCGTCCAGTTGTGCTTGTAAATCCGCCTTCATTATCTTTTCTTCATCAAGTGTGTACTGAAGATCTTCTAATTTCCTGTGTTCTTCTTCCAAAGAATTTTGCAGTTTCGTAATTGTTTCGTTGTCTCCTGCAGACACCTGCATTTGTTGTTGGTACTATAATATAATCGAAACGTGATTTGTTAGCCATACCATTCAAAATATGTAGCCAAAACATATAACAGTTTTAAGTAAGCCATATTTACTTACGCTAGCACATTCAGTCTGCAACCTTTTAACCTCCAAAATCTTTTCTTCAAACTGCCGACTCAAATTTGCTAGATCTACTCTATCCAATTCTCGTTCTTTAAGTAAACGTTCCACATGTTTTTCCTTCTCTGCTAAGACTCCCTATAGCAGAATCACAGTTAAAAGTTAGACTTTGTAATTTTTACAGTATTTTCATTTTAAAATATTCAACTTTTGTTAGCTATCTTACTTGCAAGGAACAAGTTGGAAGGCACTGAGTGTCACGCATTGAGGGTCTCTGAAATGAAACACAGAAGAAAATGGTAATAAAACTGCGCATTGCATCGAAAAAGTCATAATACATGCATAATTTGTCTTCTAGTCTACAAATAACTTACTCGTATGCTTCTAGAGGCTGCGGATGATGCCATGCTAGAAACTGATATCAAGGACTCCCGCGATCCATGTCTTCTAGGTGTCTTATTAACAGGAGAACTAATAACTTTCGAAGCTGGTACAAACAATCCATGCTTTTCTTTACACTTAAAGTACCTAATAAAGAACATGTTTGCAAAGTTATAAACAAAGAAACAAATATTCAGTTACTTGAGCTCATATTCATAAATCAATTGCTCAACTTACGATTTTCCTCCAACTGAGCCGTTGTTTTTCCCCATTGGCGTCAGTAGCTCAACACCAGCCCAATCACCTGATTTTTCCAAAAAAAAACTTCATCAACTTGCTCCTTCCATTACACTAAAATTTGTAAACAAAATTAATTACAATGAGATACCCGCTGCAAAGTCTGTTGTTCCCAAATATCTTAAAATGCCAATTTTCGTCCCTCCTGTGGCACTTGCAACAATAACACGCTCTCCTAAATTCAAATTCGAATTTAATGTTAGAGTAGATTTGGCTGGAGAGGGACTAGGGGTTCGCTCTGCAATACTGGCAGCACTAGATATTTGAGGGTCTGGCGACATTACAGCTGAAGAAGTAGTGCTTTGTGGTGCACGGGGTGTTGACGGTGAATCCAAAACAGGATCTCTGCTAAGGCGACTCAATTTCGTAAATAATCCATGAGAAGGAGCACATTGAAAATAACGTTTTCCTTGCACCATCCCATCGTGATTACCTGTTAAATAACAATCACACTCATATTTGTACATACCCTATCAAAAATTCTAATTCCTAACCTTCGGTATCCACAAATAATTAATATATAACCAATACCTATGGGTAAATCTAAAACGATTCCCGCAAAATCTCCTTTCGCAAAATCTACTTCTCCCATAAAACATATTTTCCCCCGCTTGTTAGGGTCGCCACTCACATACACCGTGTCTCCAATAATAAAGTTGTCAATATCGGTAGCCAGTCCAGAATCTGTAAAAAAATCAACCACTTTTCTACAATATCTGTTGGCCATGCTGCCTAATTTACAAATTCCACCATTCACCATTTTTACCTCTTGACCCAGGAGGATTAATCCCAGCCGGTGTAGTAATCTTCCTTCGTATACTACTTGATGACGGCAATCGAGACATTGCCGACATGGGTATTGCAGACGATCCTCCTGTTTGCTTAGCTGGAGTAGCAGCAGGTGTCTCAGTACCCGCCGAGGCACCACTTGAAGACGCAAGATTAGGATTGGAAGACTTCACCGTCGATGGTTGCCTAAGACCACTAGGACGAGAGGCCATCTTAAGGAACACTCAGTTTTACTTTGCAAAACTCAAGTACAAATTTCCACAACCGTGCAAATACTTAGCTGCTGTTAAAATTCATATAAAATCTTAGTTACAATCACAATCATTACAAAAATATGAGCAGTTGATAACCCTCTTAAAAAATACATCTATCCAGAGAAATAACACCACACATCATAATACTCAAATACACAGGAAAATCTCACCAACAGCTGACGAACAGATGATTGATGAACACTAGATCAAACAACACTTTCAAATACCAACACCATTTTAACTAAATTAGAGCACATTCGCCTTTCTTACACAACATGAAAGAGAGAGCCTTAGATTGATTATCAATTTTTTGTAAACCGTTTAAAACTAAAATTTAAAAACAAACGTTTTAATGGTACCGTTAATTAAATAAAAACCCCGGAAAACTTTAACTGCCTCACTGTTTCAACTTGAATTAAATAGCTGCCTGCTTAGAAGTAGATTTATTTGAAAATTAATTACAACATTTTCAAACAGCTCAGCTGCTCAGTAGATAAAAAATCACGTCAATAAAATTTAAAAGGGAAGTAGCAATTTTTTGAAATTGCTCTTGTGTCGAGAGGCCAATCACATTTATGCATACCTACTTTACTATGCAAACACTGCTGCAAATTGAAATGTCAGTTGGTAAAAAGAAAGTACAGTAGTTTCTTTTGTATCTGTGTAACAATAACAAAATATCTGGGGTGGTTTGAGCTACGCGCGCTTGCATGACTCCGTTATATTTCAATGGTGTATTGGGAAGCTATACTGTTACGCTTTGCAAGGGTTTTGCATACAAAAGCATGCGGAAGTTGGAGGCGTCTGTAACAACGCAACGCCTTGAAATCTGCATGCATCCATGCAATTGTAAATTATGCATTGGAATTTAAGGATAAATGTAGGAATACATAGACGCCAATTTAAATATGCGTTTAAACCAATCAAGATTTTACAATGCTTGTTTATGGGTATAAACTGATAGGCAATTTGGTAAATTACTAATAAGCGTTTCAATCCACTATAGATTTGACAGTTAGACAATGAATTGACAAGGTTGTTTCATATTTAATTGCGGAAAGGGTTTCATTAGTGAATTATAATGGGGAAGGTGTACTAGTGTTGTTACCTGTATCACATCATTTATGATTCATGGTATGACGAAACGTAATATTTGAATGTGACTAGTCACGTATTTTATTATTACCTATATGTGTACACTGCTCATTTTGTTGTATATATGGCGTTTAGCACATTGCGTAATAAAATGGGAGAAAGTATAAAAGGAAGTGTTGAAAAAAAACATGTCTTGCGTCATGATTTCCTATTCCAATATTGGTAAACAATAATAATATTTCAATGCAAGCTGCGCTCCCCCCTATGGGATGGAACTGATGGGAGCTTGAGACTGCATTACATGGAATTTATTCCAAAGATTTTGGGGGTGACAACATCGCACAACACAACACAAGTGTATATATACCCATGTAAGTTTTTACTAAAGCTTTTCTCTCTCTTTCAGTAATACATAAAAAATACAACATGGGAAAAGCAGGGTGAAAGTGGAAGGTAAATCCACCATAATGCATCGTAGACATTCAAACATGATTACTTTGGTTTGCAAGAGTTTCTTTTTTCCCAGGCAGGTATATATGTATATGTTTGTATGTATAATAAAACTCTTCACTGGTTGCTTTTCCTTCCAGTTTTTTTCCTCCCTCAACAAATATCTAAGTAATCCAACAAGAAAAAGAAAACTAGAACAAGTCTTTGCTCATGTAATACTATGCAAACTTGGTGCACATATTGCATAGCAATCTCTCTCTCTCAGTACTCTCATCATATCCACTGGATCAAATCAATTTTCCCAGATCCCATATGCTTTTCTCCATTTCTCTGGATAAACGTTGAAAAGTTTATTTTTTATCAAGAGAGAAAATAGATTGATGAAAATGAATGGTTTGTAGCTACCATAGTCATATAACATGCACTCTACAACTATTACGCAAACAGGGAATCTGGTTCAAACACAAATGGGTATAATGTAATCAACATCATTTCCATTTCTCATCGACTAACATGAAAAGGAAAGGCTGTTTGATAAAAAGAGAACCCTTTATTTAAAGTTCGTTTTTTAAAGCCTGTCTTGCTCTGTCTCCCTATTATTACATGGTTTGCTATATAGTCTATTCACCGGCCGATCGACTTTGACAACCACAGAAACCAAACAAGAGTTTGAGTTGACAGTGCCGGTCTTACATTGTTGGAAAGCGACTAAGTGGAAAAACGAAGTTATAAAACACAACAGACAGAGGCAAGGCAAAAGAAGAAAAACTTTTTTCCCACATATATTCATATATAATTATAGCATAAATAAAGTATAGCTTTGTGTGTGTCGCCCGTTTTTTTGGATTTAATATGTGTTTGTGTTATGTGTATAATGCATTTTGCATTGCCTCTTCCCATTCAATTTTCAATTTCCAGAGGGACCTCACCATCACCAGGAATGTCACAAGGGCTTTCTTTTTCATCAGCCAAAAACGCCCGTCTCTCTCTCTCTCTTTCACTCTGAGTTGACTCTTTACATAGACTAATGCATATAGCTTACTTTTTTGTGTCGCTCTCCTTTCTCTCTCGACATTTTAGTTTTTTATCTGGGAGACGAATCAAAAGGAGCAGGGACACACAGGGAAATGAATTATATTTATTTTGGTATTTCCATGCAACAACAATGCATATGTGCATATCAATCCATCCAACATCCAATCCAACTTATTTTTTTTAGGAGAAACGACTGTTGCTTACATTTGGTTTTGACGAGGGAAGAGTATAAAAAACTGAAATAATTCTGAAATGGAGTATTTTTCCCTGTGAAATTCAAGTGGCATGGTATAGCATGGCATATGGCATCGTCATCATCATCAGAAGCAGCAGTAGCAGTGTGAAGCCCCTGGCCTGTGTGTGTTTTCACTCTCTCAAAGAGAAAGGAGAGAAACCATAGTGTTCTCATACATAAAATGCCATGATGCCATGCCATACATATCAAAAGCTTCTCTTTAGCAACGAGAGAGCGAGGAGGAATAGGAGAAGCAGAGCAGACGTCGTATTACATGTTGCCATGCATGAAAAGCACGAAAAAGCGAGCAGACGATGAAGAGAGAGGAAGAAGAGAACAAGGAAGGGAAGAAAAAAAGTTATGTACAGCTTTTGATGCCTTTCCTGCTACTCTATAACTTCCCCTCAAAATAACTTTTTTCTCAGCTCTTTCACTCTCATTCAATCAGACAGGCATATATATAGAGATATAAGTGTGCATAGGTATATACTCTTAAAAAGAGGCAAACGGGAAACCTGGCAATGAACCCACCACAAAATACTTTTGCCCCAAAAAAATAATAAGATATTTATTATATTTATATGCATAATACACATATTTATTATTACCAACATGGCATTGCCCCCATAGTTAAGGTTTTTAGGCTATGCTCTTCTGAAGAAAGAGGGAAAAGGAATGAAGGTATTTTCTATTGGAAGAAGAAGAGCTTCTGTCGTAATAGCATCGTCTGTTATGTTATATCAACAAGAGAAAAGAGAGCACTACTAAAAAGGTAAATAAACTCGGTAATACAGACAAACTTACATATAGGGAAAGTACACACAATACACACCTACAACATGTGTGTAGGTATACACATGCCATCATCAAAGTTACCTTTTTACCCTTGGCGAAGAGAGAGAGAGAAAGAACAAATCAAGTGGAAGGGAAGAGGAATGAGGAGAGACAATTGTGTTCCTTTACTTTTCCTTTCTCTCTCTCTGTATATTATTCAACCTTTTCACTTTTCTCCCCTTTACTAATAGATAAGGTTTCACAGCATGCAGACAAACAGGCATAACGTAATACACATAACATAACAACATTCACGGAAAATGGATCACCGGATGGATAGACAGGAGGAGAAAGAAAGAGAGAGGACTATAAAACACACAATGTGTATATGTATGTATATATGATGGAAAATGAAGAACCGAAAAGTTTGATAACGCAAATAGTATACACATTATGTAGTATGTATTTATATATTTTTGATGTTTGAATTGCATTGCATGGAAAATCAAATAATATGTGCATGGAATATGTTCATATAAGTTTGAAGGTGAACGAAGGGATGCAATATATTAGAATGAATGTCTTTTCATGAAAAGAAGAGAAACTTTTTTTTACCTTTCCCTATTTTTCGCAATGAGCAGCTTTTTATTCTCAGCAAAGTGGTTTCCAATTCAATGAATAAAAATGTTAAAGGAAAGGTGTGTATAGGTATATTTATTGTGAAAAGTTGGGTAAAAGACACATAATATATATTATGAATGTACATGTTTTTCTGTCCTTTATTTTATCTGAGAGCTTGACTGGAAGAGTAAGAGGTAAAAATTTATAAAACATTTCATCTAAATTTTCCACCCCATTCTAGTCCAATTCCAAAGAAAAGAATGTCTGGAAAGACTTTTAGCTCCTGTGAAATGTACATCATTTTCATGTCATGTAGAAAAGAAGACAAGAATGAAAAGGCGTGTGGGGTTTCTTCCGTCTCGCTCTTTCTCTCTTGATTGTATACGTATATCTAAATTTTCTCCTGTGTTTCTCCCGTTGTCATCCACCACCACAAGTTTTGACTACTGTGATGTGTACAGATAAAATTTTTTGTACCTTTATCCATCCAGGTAAAAAAGGTACAAGAGAGAGAGAGAGTAGATTAAAGTCTGTTAAATGACGGACTATTATTTCCACGTCGTTCTCCGCTCTATCTTCTGCACAACAGAGTAAAATTGTAACTCTTTCTAAAGTGGAAAACTGACAAAAAACTCTGCTGATTTCCTATTCCAAGTTTTCAAACAGTCACTCTAGCTATCAAACAAAATATTCATTATTTAAATACTCATGTATGTTCCACCATTATCATTGCAAAGCCCACGGAGAAAGTTGTAAAGTAAAAGCCTTCCATGTGGGCATATACGGGGAACTATTAATATTGTATGTTTTATTTTAAAAACTTTAGCCATATAAAGTAGTTAGTAAAATGGCATTTAGGCAGGAAATACGACAGTGTGTGGTTGTATACATATACATTAGATTTTATGGATCACCTTGTTTATTGCAGAAAATTGCGAGGCCAAACAGTTTGTTGACGTGACGGCTGCTGTTCCAATGCTCTCTCATTCCATTACCATTTTTTCAGATTGCTCTACATTACAAACATTCGTTGAATAACTTTGTTTTCTTCTTTCTCTCTCTCTCTCTCTGTGGTCGTTCACTATTTTATCGCTTTCTCTCTCTCTCCACCTCCTCTTCTCATATATAAAATATAGAATTACATATTGACATTCATTTTCTGAATCCAAAAAAGTTCTCTGTATGAAAAATGAATGACATGATGTGTATCTCACTGTGTGGACTAGTTTTTTCTTGAAAATTATGGCACAAATACTACATAACATACGGGTGTTCTCAAATACCTGAGGTAAAAATAACATGGTGGTGGGTAGTTATGAAGTTGATAACGATAGGATATCATGGGAAAAGCTTAAAAGAATAAACATGGTTAAAAAGCCTCCACATTTTCTCCATAACCCTAAACCTGCTCTTTTTCTCTCCTTTTTACCATTATTTCGGTTAGTGAATTTTTACATCAGATTCATGTAATAATTGGAACTTGCTCAAACTAAAACCGGAATAAATACCTTAAATCCAGCCAAGGTATATAATATGTGTGTATATTTTCAGTGTACCAAACGAATACGGATAAAAAGTCATTACATCGTGTCATGTCAATAATGTAACCTTTTAACGATGAATTTTCAACAGTGTGTGGTAATATCTACCTTCATTTCATTTCCTCTTTCTCTCCCTCTCCCATATCATGCATTTCCCTTTATACATATATATGTATAATATACATGTACAATTGCTTTCTTTATAGAAAGTATATACAGTATATCCTGTACTTTCACCGGGTGTGTGCTCTTTCTACTAATTTAATGTTTGTGAACATTCAAAAGCATCTCTTTTTTTTCTTCTTTTTGAGCTCCCTCACAACTACTGCTGCTGTTCTCTCTCCCAACACTAAAAACTTTCTCATAGGATCAGAGAGAAGAGAGAGAGAGAGAGACCTCAACAAGAAACTTTTTATTTTCCTTCGTGGTATGCAATGTATATACATATTAGCTCTTTCTCTCTGTACTCCCGGGCCTCATCATTGCTTTTACTTTTGGTGTTTCAGTTTTATAGCGGTATTGATACACAATATTATGGGCTACTATACAAGACTGCTCTCCTTACTGCTACATTTATTCTTCCCACTATTGCTTCCTTTTTAGTTACCTATTTTCTTCCTTTTACTAATTCTTCCTTCTACCAAGGCTTCTTCCACGAAATTGAAGCGCACACAAAAGATGAAAGTGAAGAAAGAGAGAGAGAGAGCCCCTGGCCAAGGAAAAAGAAGTTGCCTTTCTCCTCCATTCTCCTTTTTTTTCTTACCTTCTTTAACCCGGGAAAAAAAGCAATAGTATTATGTGTACATAGTAATATCCCATAAGAATTCATTGTACAAAGTTGCATTGCAACACCCACGATTTTTTTCCCGGTGTTTACTTCTCTCTCTCTCTCCTTTCTCCCTTGTATCAGAGTCTTCCGTCTTCGTTAATTGCTCTCTCTGGACATAAGAAGAAGGAAAGCCTAGCGAAAGCCAAGAAAAGCTGAAGCCACAGCAGAGAGCCAGCCAAGCCTCTGCTTGCGGCTTTAGTTAAGATTACTACACACATTACTGACTACATACTTACTACTTTCTCCATGTACCTAATAAAATGCTCAGATCTTCTGCTCTACTGAAGAAACTTGCAACATTTTCCTGTTTTCTCCTGTCTTATCCTTCAGGATGTAATATGTATATATGCACTTGCTCTCTCTCTCTCTTTCTCTATCCTCAGAAATTCAGATCAGGCACTGAGAGATAGTGAGAGAGAAGGAAGAAAAAAAGGATAAAATAGTTGATTACACCAAACTTCCTTTACATGTTGAGAAGAAGAGGATATTAAGGAAACTGCAAATGATATGAGATAGCTGGAAGACGAGAAGCAGCATCAGTGGCTCCTTGATTACCTTACATCATCAAGCCAAAGAAGAAGATGAGTCATTTTCATTAACTTTTACGCAAATCCCTTCCCATATTCCCATACAAATACATGCATATCTTCCTTATATGTACTTCACACATTCTCCATGAAAAAATGGAATGAAAGCTCAATATAAAAAATGGGATAGTACACACAAAGCATAGGCAACATATAAATATTTTTTCTCATCACTTGATCTTGTCCTATTCCCAAGGTAGTTTGTTGGGAAATGAATGGAGCGCGCACATGCACCAACACACTCACACATGTACATACTTTTACATATTTATGCATGTGATATGATAACCCTTTTGCCTTGTCAGCCGTCAACCCTTACACAAAAGCGTAATGTCGTGTAAAATATCACATCATAATGTAAATGTATTACGCCTATTTGTGTACAACATCTCCTATATAATAATAATATGTGCATATATAAAAACAAGTACGCTTCTTCTTCACGCATCTTCACAAACAAAGTAACCCTTTTTTCCAATGCCAAATTACCAAGTATGGGAACTATTTCCTGTGCTAAAGGTTTCCATCATGGTTTATGGCTGTGCCAAAGGGAGAGAGATGTTATGACAAGATATGATGATATCACGGATATGAATATTATGAATTGTTAGTGTGTAGTAGTAAAATAACGCCATGCCATGTGCCAATGAAAAGCACAACGCGAGTGAGTGGGAGCGAGCGAGGCAAACATCATATTATCATCAGCCACTTGTTCCTAAAAATATATATGTGATTTTTTTCATCCTGTTATTTTTTATCATGAATCTTACATTATAGTTTATTTTACATGCTTTTTTAGAAAAAAAAATGAATAAATTTTGCTGTGCTTTTTTCCATGTTCATAATATGCATGTAGTATACATTCCATTACGTAAGAATCGTTCATAGTTTATTACATGAATGGTTCACGATCTCTTCACTACACACTCTTTCAGAAAAGCTACGCAATAACGGCGTCTACGAGACAACGATGAATCTCTGCTGTGAAGATACAAAGATTTATTGTTAACGAACAACATGAAAAATATGAAGCGTGAATATTATTATGATTATCATTACCACTGCCATTATTATTAGTGCACACACAAAAAAGGTATAATAATGGAGAGAAGCTCATCACATCATGAATGAAGTTGGAGTAATATGACTCTACAAAATGTAGTTTAGAATTATTATGCATATAAGGAGAAGAGTTGCACTTTGTCTTCTTCGTGTGCGAGAGAAATGATGTTGAATCTCTTAAGTATTTTGTTCCAAGACATCTTTGGAAACATAAGAAGCGTTGCTGCACAACTCACACATAGACGTAAAAAAGCCATCGGCGCATCAACAAGAAATACGGTAGTAGTCTCTCAGTCTCCTCTCGCGTTCCTTAAGTAGCAACAGACGTTCATATGAAAAACATGAGGAGGAGGAGAAGAAACAGAAGAAGAATGATGACGATATTATGAGACGGTGATGCAAAAAAAGTAAAGGGCTGCACACAGAGAAGCTTTAAGGCTCTTAAAAAACAGCAGAGGCATTACCCAAAAACCAAGCAACAGCATATAGGTTTTATATGTATTTTTTTACTTACCGTTTTAAGTTTTTAACTTTGCTTTCCGTATATATAATTCTTGTGTGCTTTTTACATGAGTGAGTGAGAAACGGAGATGTATTCATGCGATATATATATGCATATACAAAAATGGAGAGAGAGGCGCTTTGGGGGAAATATGATTCCTTTTTTAAAGGATAATAATGCCACTTCTAAAAGGTTGTAACTAGTCGTTCAGTCGACATTTTACGACTCACGATATTCATGCTCACAGGCTCACGACATGAAAAGGCGCAACGTACAAAATCTATCCGTATTACACAAGGTTGTACAACTTGGTATGGGATCAAGTGCGTATAGACAAGAGGGAAGTAGTAGTAATGCTACATGCAATGAATATTTTTCAAACATTGGCGCTAACATTTTAAAATATATAAACCACCTCCTTAACGCCATATATACAACCACGAACCGAACCAAACCAGCGTGGCGTAATGTAATTGTAGCATAAAAAACATTACGCATGCATTACAAATACGAGAGTAACGTACTCGTTTTAAGGAGCAGTGTGACGTTACTGCAATCTCTTTTCTGGTAAAATTCATGAATATTGCAGGCTTATATCACACACATCACATGCCATGATCCCATATTCATATGAGTAACTAAATGCATCATGCATATCCATTAGAATTATAGGTATTTATATGGTATATTATGTATGTGCATAAAAGGAAATAGCCCTTTCCCAATCCAATCCAGTAGAGAGCTGGACAACCAGAGCGTTATCAGGGAAAAGCAAAAATTTTCACGTTGAAAACTTCTCTCTCTCTCGGCTCAAGCCCAAAAACCTACAAATGCTAAGTGAAGCATAGGTAATCGAGAGCAATTTTGAAACGATGATGATGATACGTGCACATTACATCAGCACGGTGGCTACCTTATGTATTCAGATTCACAGAGAGAGAGAGAGAGACAGAAGAAGAGGGAGAAAATGCAACATTGGTTTGATTGGGTCACTTGCTACAGGCAACCCTTTTGGCTTTAAAAGTTGGTCGTTGTCGCCGTCGTCTTCGTCCTCCTCACATGATTTTCATCTTCTCATTCTCCTCTACTTCCTTTTTCTTTGCTCTTTGTGAGAGCTACAACTGTAGCTCTGTGTGTGTGCATAAGAGCAAAGAGCACCAGAATAAATTTTTTTTGAGAGTTGACTCGAGTGTCGAGTGAAGTGGAGTATTACAGTATTAATCTCATAGAGCACCCGCGAGAGAAGAAAAGAGGAAAGGGTGACATAAGGTATCTTGTCCTCAAGTGGAAATGGTTGAATGGATAAGAGATGACAAAAACGCATTATTGTAGAGTATCCAATATAAAACCATGGGATTGTATAGATATACCTAAATGTGGCATGCCATCATGACTACTACTGCAGAAGTAGTAGTGCTTTCATCCTCTCTTCTTGTTACATTATGCATGGTCCCCGTCAAACCTAAGAAGAAGAAAAAAAACTAAAACTGCCACCTGCTAGTTCAAGTTGTTGCATGCAACGAGAAAAACGAAACATGCAGGGCTAAGCTAAATAAAAAAGAACTCATGTCTTGAAACAATTTTTTTTCTGCTGAGAGCATCATCATCATGATCATTCTAACACTATATGATCATAGCTGTATAACATGCAATATGCAATGTGCAAAAAAATAAGGAGGAATGTGTAAGGGAATGCAGTTCTCTCACTTGGCATATAGCACAGAAGACGAGAACAAGTTATGTTATGTAGTTTAGTTTGGGAAGAAGAAGGAGAGCTTAAGCAAACTCTGAATTTACATTAACACCCTTTGCCCATTGTTATCTGAGTGTGTGTGTGTGTGTGCTCTATGGGATTTCTTTTGTTGTTCCTTCCGCATCTCTCTTCTTTGCGCTGCACTTTTTTTTTCATGTCAATATGACGCTATGGCTGGCGGCTATATGTATGCATATTTTATGGTGTCTTAACATGACTCTTACAGTCTGGTGGCCACATTCTGGAAACAGGGAAAATATATGGGTTTTGGAAAAATGCTGCTTTCTCTTTTAAAAGTTTTTCAACGCTTTTTGCTAATTCCTTTGGTGCTTTGCGTCAATATAATCTGAGGAAAGGAATACATTGAAAGCTTTTTGACAACTGGGATTGAGTTGCTGAGGAGAAAACAAAAAGAGGATCATATTTCGGCTGTGTTGACCATTCCAACTCATTTGATGGACTTTTACACTTTGTTTTTTTTTTGTTTTTCTTGGAAGGTACCTTCTCCCGTTGCATGTTGTCACCTAGAAATATGTTGTATACATAAACGTAGGTATATGTGCGTGTAGTACGATATTGTATGTTAACAACATTGTAGTCATCTTCGGAACCTCTCGGCACTCCACCACCACCACCATCAGGTCTCCTAGGGTGGTGGCATATAATATACAGGAACAAACAGTTGTCAGAAAGGCGTTAGAGAGAGAAAGAGAAAGAAGCGAGAAACAAAGATATGAAGACATGATAGCTAAAGGCTAAGCTACTACTGAACTAAGAGAACCCACTACTGCATATACCATTCACAATGAAAGAGTGAATGAAGTAGGTATTATTATGAATACGCTTTTTTCCCAAGTAATAATATGGTACATGGTAAAATATATAGCAGTCAGTCACATGTGTGTTCTGTAATAAAAGGAGTAAGTAGAATAGTCCACATATACACCAAATGATCACAGAAAAACTTTAAGCATTTACCACCAACTTTACTTTACTTTGGCAATATCCACAAAAAACCCTTTTAAACTAAATCCTGTCAAAGGAAAACCTACAATGTGAACAGGAATGAGTAAAAATTATATGTATAAAACGTATGTTCGGCTTAGTTCGATTTCAGACAAAAGAAAACACAATGTCCTTTACTCTTCCGCTTTCATACTCTGTGTCCATATATATAACAAACAAAAGACAAAACAGGACGACAGGACTTTTGTGATAGCGTTGCATTGGCGTTTTTTAGTGAATATAAAAGAGCCTGGATTCGCATTACGTTTTTATCTTAATACCCCAATCCAGGCTATAATCGTAATGCACACACACACACATTTACAAAAGCTGGAGAGCTAACAAGAGAACATGGACATTTTGGATTTTTTTTTGTTTTTGAATCCTGGAGAGGAACGCAACAGTATTATACTATCATGATATTGACGATCGTCATAATCATAATCATCAACACTGGTGCTAAAAGAGAGCCTTATCTTGGTAGTCATGTATGTACACATGCATGCTATTTACTATGAATATATACCTATAAATATATACCACAACGAGAAATCTAATATGATTCGTGTTTTTTAAGCGATATGTATGTAATCAGTACAACTGGACTTTAGTTTTTTATATGCTGCACGAAATCAGGGAAAAATATGTAAGTTGCGTGTGTGCATTTAGATTGGAACTATTAGCATGGCATGGTAAAAAAAACCAGGAAGAAGTTGCAGCCATTGAGACCCTTATCCTGTATGTTTGCTCTTAATAAAACATAAAATTGCATGGCATATCGTGTGGGGTAAGGCACAAGCCTAGACTCTTCGTCGGATCCTTAAAGTAGCCCTGTTTCTTTGTTTAGCATCCATTATTCCATATGTCACAGTCATGAAAATGTTGTGGGAGTTTACCAGAACGCTAGATGAAGGGCTGACGCTGTGTGTAGGCACAAGGTATAAAGAATTGCCCATTGTCAATGTGCAACAAATATGCAGTGAGACGGATGATGACTTGACATGATGAATTACGCAGTGAAATCTCATTTGTTATTCAGATATTACAATAAACTCTTAAAATAGATTTCTTATTAACTCAATATGTCTCATCCGTATTTAATTTATACTTCCAACTTGCATGTCTCGTAGGAATATGCATGTTTTTGGTGGTTTGAAATTTGTAATGTAATTTCTAATTTCTCATGTGTGCATTCTGAAAAATTTAAGTTTGAAGATGCCATGCACACCTTTTGTCATTTATTTCTTCCTTCCGAATAAATATGTAAAAAAGTATACTTTCTTTGCTGTTTTTTATTGTTTGTACACACATGAATGAGTCCACACAATGGCAATGCCTGAAACAGGAATAGTTTACGGTTGGTAAGTTAACACAATGCATTTTTGTACAGTGGAGAAAGGGTTAAAAAAGGAGATTGGTATTGGAGGTGGTATGCATGGCAATGAGCTTCTACGACAACAAAAATACATTTTACAGTTCACTTCAGTCAGTCAGTCAGGTTTTTCTTATGTTCTCTTATTATTCACAAAAATAAGCTCTTCCTCAACATATATGAATGCTAGACTACATAATAATAATACGAAATGTGAATCATCAATTGCTTTTCTAATGTGGAATACCTAAGTGTGTGCATGAGTTTTATCTTTCTGTATAATCTGCAAGTTACTTTACTGTGATACTTTTTGATGTGTCATCCATCCTGATACAATATTTATATAGTGTGAGAGAGGAGTAGCATATTTTACAGAATCATTATCAATTATCACCACAAACACACACACATACGCAAATATAAACTTCTGCATACTCACAAAAGCATATTATATAGTAAGTCCGTTCGCTCACTCATCATCCAAACATTCATTGCATTGCAAAAATGTGGATTCAACCCTTTTGCTTTTGTATTTTGACAGATACGCATGCATTTTTAATGTGATTCATATCTAGCCATTTATTAGATTGCATATTGTTGATACCTGAAGAATGAGTTTTTACACGGGAAAGAAAAATGGTTTGGTTGATTGAGTTTTGTTGTACGAAAATTGATTAAAATCATTTTTTCGTCGTGAATAACAATATTTAATATTTATCTGTCCAAAAAACTACATTTCTTGTCACGGCGCAGTGTATACTATAAACTCTCAAGCAATATTGGACGACGTCATGATAATGATAATGTAATGACGACACATAAAATGGACACGACAAATATCCTCCTCTCATCTCTTACCGTATAACTTTTTGTTTCTTGTGCGATATGCATGCACTAAAACGGTGTTGATGATGATTACAAATTACAACATATTTTATGTTACACATTTTGAGAGATGCACTTTGTATACCTACCTGCCTTCCTTATATGAGTTTGTGTATGCGTAAAAGTTTGAGAGTGCGTTTACTTCCTTGCGTAACATTTCGTATTTTAATACACAGTTTGACGTTGACATGATTGCATATTGTAGAGATAGGACTTTATACATTTATAATTTTATGTAACGTTCATTCTTCTTCGGCTTGAACCTCTTTGAAATAGGAGTAGCTCTAAGATAGGGATGTAACTAACACGAAGAGTAAGAAAAAGAGGGGACTTGTTTCCTAGTATTGCATATCCGAGTAAGTAAAAAGAGAAGGAGCGTCTTGCAACCTATAAAAAAGTACTCTCTCGCGTACTCCTTATTACTTTACTACGAGAGGGATGCTTTATGGACCTTGCATGATATACAACGACACTCTGAAAAGTTCCCTTACGCCTGTAATATACTTTGCCCATATATACCTAAGCATACACCATGATTGGTATTGCATGACTGGCTCAACAATATATCTATGTTACATTACTTCCCAATCACACAAATAAAAAAGGGATGAATAAAACGAGTGCAGTGGCAGTAGTGAATGGGCTGTGACTCTGAGTACTACTGTAAAGGACTTTATGTTACACTATTAAGGGCAGATCTCCTGATCTGATCGACAATAAGAGGATCACTAGCAAAAAACTTCTTTTCATGTGTGTATATGTAGTTTAATGGCAAACTGCACGTTACATCAAGTATGATCACATATATCAAGAGCATAAGCTTCTTGTTGATGCATTTTCGCTCAAAACCTGTAGTCCTAGAGAGTCCTCCTACCACATACACACGCTTCTTATGTACAAAGACCTTCTTACTCATATTTCACAAAAAAATTCCTTAAAATTCCATTGCTTGTTTGAACTTGTTCAGTATATTTTATGGATCTGTGATTCTCATCTTAACCAAAAGGCATCCATAAAGTATATGCTTCTTATATATTATGTGAAAATTCATAAAAGTTCCCTGTGCACTTTACTTACACCGTTTTTCGTGATACCTACTCATTCTTTTTTGTATGATATGCAATATACCTCCATATACCTACTCCAAGAAAAAAAAAATTGTATGTATAAGGACGCTAGGAGAAGAGGAGGAGCATGGAGGTATTGCTTTCCTCCTCAATGTTACACTATTTGTTTACATTAAGGCTCCTCTCTCTTCTGTCCTTTTGCTTACGTTAAAAACAGGAAGGAAAGAGACGGGAGAGAATAATATACACAAGATGCATCAGAGAATCACAGGAGCAACAACACACAAAAAAAAACATCAATACCCAATGCTTTACCTTTTGTCCTCGTCCTTCTCCATCCCTATCCAAAACATGCAATGCAAGTAAGTATATCCGAGAGCTAGATTCATGCTCTAACAGTCTAACTGAGAATGATGATGATCAGACCATCAATACAGTTTTGTGTGGATATTTATCCACAATCCACACAACAACGAGAAAATATGGCTTGGAAGCTTGAAATTGTATTAGAAATATCAAAAACTTGTATTATTACAGTTGGCAGGGGTAAAGACTAGAGACGACGTTTTCTATTCTATCTATATCTCTCTTCTGAAGAAACGGGAAGTTTAGTCGACACTCAGCTTTTGTAGTGCAGTGCGATACATATATGCTTAAACGATATGTTCTTAATTGCCATAGCGTAACATACAAAAAACAGTCAGTTACTTGCAGTTAGGATGCACAACATTTCATTTTCATACAATGCCATGTAATACCTACCCAGAGAGTACCATACGTTTTGTACATGTAAAGTCTTCACTTTTTTAAAGTGCTCTCTTTATGCGTCGGCTCCTCCAAAAAACAAACGTTACATGTATGTAGGAGAGGAGGAGGAGATGCGTTTGTGCTTTGCTTAACGTAAAACCTCTTAAAAATTGCCGGCCTCGTAGAGCTGAGATTTGTTACGCTTTAATTAACAGATTTCCAATTACAGCCGATTTCTCATTTCATTCCTATGATTTACTGGATATCCTCCTAATCTTCATTTACTTAATCCATGTTATGGTAACTGGTAGCTTCTACATTTAATTACATGCAAATGTTAACAAAACAAGGCAATTAAGGTATCTTATCGCAACGTCTCATTGTGCCCCAGTGCAATTTGTAACTTAATCATTTATCATATAATTCAGCAAACTCTCCAATTGTGGCCAGGTCCCTTATTTTTCTTTTACAGATTTTACGATACCCAATTTAAAAAGCATACTAACATACTGTTGCTCCTCTCCTCAAAACTTCTTCTATCTTGTTAGTAAACTCGCTCTTTTGAAAAACTACACACGCTACAAGCAATGTCGCTAAGCAATCTCTATTCCCAGAATAAGGATATACCCACACATACACACGCACACTATGAAAATGCATTGCATTTCATCCTTAAAAACTATCCCTACTCCCAGTCGCCAGTCCAAGAGCTAGAAGCTCTTTTCATACACATAAATATACTTATCGATATCATCATATCCTCCTCTATACACATGCTCCAAAACCAAAGTTAACCCTATATCAGTATTTCCTCCTATTCCCCCATTGCTGTTAATGCAAAGCAAACCCTCTCTCTCTCCATCCTATCCTAGTAGATGTTGCATACAACAAAAAATCCAATCCATCCATATATCCAGTTTGTACGTTCTCAGCTTGGTTTTGCTTATGGTAGGATATATTGTAGAGTGCATATCTTAATTTTCAGTGTTTCTTTACTTTTTCAAAATATACTATGTGCATTCATCCCATACAACCAGAACACGGCTCCTGACTGAGCCGAACAAGTTATATTGTACACAGCTTGTGTAGAAATCATACACAGGGCACTATGCAATTTAAGATGAAGGAAGACGACGAAGAGAAGGTAGGTGTAATATATCCATACGTACCAAAAATACATGTACATATTTACAAACTTTTTTTTACAGGGTTAAAAAATATACACATCTTGCATACCTCCTTCTTGTGTATTTGAACAAGATCTCTGTTTTAGGGTAAAATATACAAAAATATTATATAGGTACATATTCTATACACACAGATTCTAAACTAGAAATATGCATTAGCTCTCCACATATTTTATATGTTATATGTAGTCTTATAGCAGAAACGACACTTCCTTCCCCTTTGAATAACATACACAGAAGAGCTGCCAGAGTAAAGAGATGAGAGAGGCTCACATAATATAGGATAGGACACAATTGTAAAAAGTGTACTAGAGGGTAGTAAGCAGTAAGTAAGTAAGGGAGAGAGATAGAGAGAGAGAGAGAAAGAAGAAAAAAATATAATAATAATAAAAAATAAACTAGTAACTTTATTTGTGTGTCGTACCATTATTATTTTCTAATAATTTTTACTTACTTAAAAGTAATTTAAAGGTAGTATATCATATACCTAAAATTCATAATGATCCCATCACAAGTGCATCATCATCATCCCTTGCAAAGATCATTATGACGCTTATGAAGCAAATACACATTCACTTTTTTTACAACTTCCAAAAATCTTGTCTCCTTTACAGAATAAATTAAGTTAAAATAGAGTAAGTAACAATTGTTTTATTAAAAATCATGATTAATATTGTGTTTGTGTGTGATTTATAATTGGTTAGAGCAATGCTCAGTCTTTTGTCTTTTTCCTTCTCGAAAAAAACGTTTTGATTTCGTGGTGCATTTTTATATGCAAGTGCTTTTAAAGTGCATTTAAAATGACCATGCATTGGAGCATTGTAATCTCTGGAATTTCATTGTGAACGGGTTATTGTCCGATTTTGAATGTTATTCATATGAATGCCTACGGAAAGGTCTTGTGGTTTGTCTGAGTATGAGAGACAAATGTGCTTATCATTATTTGAGTAATTTTTGTGGTTGTTGGTGTCATATTATCATTCATGGACTGAAGACAATCCCAAAATGTTAGGATGAAATAGAGAGAGAGAGAGAGAGACATCAGTAGCGAATACATGATATGTATTGAAAGAGTCGACCGACTGGAGAACACGGTGGAGCGTAGTAAATAAATAGAAACAAGTTGGCAAATGTTTGTCACGTTGTGTCATATAATATAAGAGCAGTATTAGTTGTCGCGACTCTCATCTTAACTTTACTAGGTTCAGAAGAGTTTTATCGTTGGTCATCATCGTCGTGTGGTAGTATTATCTTTGGTGGTGTTGTGATATGCATGATACCATGGGAAAAATATTAGTCATCGGAGAATCATAATAAATTCATTACTTTTAGTGAGTAATCATGTATATGCATTAGTTTGGTATGTGGAATGGCTTTTATAGGGTGCGATTTTTATTCAGTTGTTGTGATGTTATGTTTTTTATTAGCTCAGAAAAAAGTCAATTGGTTTGACTTGACAGTTTGACCTAACTTTGGATAATTTGGATATAAAGGGGAATGCTAATTAGTTATATGGTAATATAATGGGGGATCGAAAGTGTCACAGAGGAATAGTTTGCTTGGAAAGTGCTTTAAAAGAATCGTTAAAAATTAGTTAATGCATTAGTAGAAATGTGGTTGACTTGTTGGTTAGCAGTGGTATTTTAGAAGTTATATACATTGGATTTATAATAGTAATCGTTACATTGCAATATGAATATAATGTATGCTCAATTGTTTTTTAAATGTGTAATTGAATAGATGAACTTGATTTTAATTCCTTTATGGTGCAATCACAGTAGATTAAGTCATAAAGAAGAATCCATGTAAGTTTTGACTGGGGACCATATGCAAAACAACAGCAGCAGTGGCAAGGTTACTTGGTAAAGTTGATTAAGGTTCTTTTCTGAGGAATTAGCTGTTATGAAAATTTTCTGAATAAATGTCTCTTCATTGCATAGTCTTGCATAATTATAGCTAGTTAAAACCGTATAGATATCTTAGGGTGTAGGGTTTGTTGCAAGGAAATTTGCATGTAACGTTTTCTTCAAGTTGCCGACCTTAGATTGAAATATGTGGGGGGTTGCATAAGGTGGCAGAGCACATGACTGAAAGTATTCGCGAAGAAAAGTCTTATTTGTGACGATAACCGAGGAGAAAGGAAAGAAAGCAGCGTGTGTGTGTGTGTTTGTGCATGTGTTGTGGTTTGTCTTTACTTTCTAACGTCCGTGTTTTGTTTGTTTTATTGCAGGTAACTCTACTTCCAAATGCTCAGCAGAATTTGTAGCTAATCATTATTGGACCAGGGAAACAGTTTTATTGATGACTACTGTCCAGCTTTCAAACCCCTGAAGTAGCAAGAAGGAATAGAAAATCTTCTTCCAAAAACAGGATATTCATTTGGTGGCAGTATCCTCAGCAGCCAAAAAAAGAAAGCTTACTTAACTTACAGGAATCGAGCTATTTAACCGAAGAAGCTGTAATTGTATTTTAAGTGTGTAGAATGCGGTGAACTGAATGAAGTGCACATGTACTAGGACTTTTTTGTGTGAATTTTGACTAAATGTGTGAAGTGACATAACGTATAAGTAGTTAATTTATTTCACTGCCTCTTCTGAAAAAGGATTTAAAAAGTAAGCAAGTGTGACAAAGTTATTTAACGGATGTGCAACGGAGATATCTGTCAAGATAGTGTTTTAAAGCCAAGGTGAGAAAGGAGGAATTTTGACGGGATTTTAATACTGAATGTTGTTCGTGTTCAGTTAGCAGCGTTGTAGTTGTGGAAAGTTTAGGGAAGAAGCTAATGATCCACTGGATTTCTCATGATTTGTTTAACAGGCTGCAAATGAGTTGAGTGATTGTCGCACAGGGTGGGTGCCGAGAACGTTCGACATCTGCCAACTCAAAAATGTTATCAAGGTTGGGGATTGCACGGCTATGGGGCTTCCTACTAGCGATAGCATTTCTACCATCAGTACCATGTGTTCCGAGCACTCACGTCGTATCCACGTTTGTCGACCCTCATGGAGACAACAGTACGGTGAATAATCATTTGGTGGTTCACAAAGAAACAGGGCTTCTCTACGTTGGCGCAGTGAACCGAATTTATCAGTTGGATCCTAGTCTTCGGTTGTTAGCGTTTAATAAAACTGGACCGTTTGAGGACTCGCCAGAGTGTTCCGGTTACAGAGAATGTCCTTCAAAGGCAAGAGTCAGCTTGACCAACAATGTTAACAAAGCCTTGGTTGTGGATTATAGTCGAGCCAAGATTATAGCTTGTGGCAGTTTGTACCAAGGAATCTGTTGGATACTGGGACTTGACAATGTCTCAAATTCTCAGTCTGAATTTGTTGGCGAACCAATCGTTGCCAATAATGAGACAGCTAGCACTGTTGCGTTTATTGCGCCTGGTCCTCCTTCACCACCTACAACAACGGTACTTTCATTGTTAAATTATAATCATGTCCGTTTTCAAGATTTCTGTCAAAGGTTGAGGTGTAATATACTAATTATTAATCCATAGGTAATTTATGTTGGAGTCACTTACACTGGCAACTCACCATATCGCCATGAAGTCCCAGCAGTATCCAGTAGGAGCTTGAATCCTCGTGATAACTTTCAAATAGTTCAGGCTAGTGTGTCCTCTGGAACTAAGATCCATGTCAGTCAGCGGGAGTCCTATCCTATAAATTATGTGTACGGGTTTAGCTCAGAAGGATTTTCCTACTTCATGACGACACAAAAGAAAGATGTTGGACCAAATTCACCATATATTTCCAAATTGGTTCGAGTCTGTCAGAATGATTCCAACTACTATTCCTACACTGAAATTCCAATTGAGTGCGTTAGTGAAACAACAGGCAACAAGTTTGATCTCGTCCAGGCTGCATACGTTGGAAAACCTGGCCCTGACTTAGCTAATAAGTTGGATGTAACTCATCAAGATGATGTCTTGTTTGCTGTCTTCTCGCGGTCAGAACCTTCCGGCAGTCCAGTTGCTGGAAAAGAAAGTGCACTTTGTGTGTACTCTCTCAAGGATATTAGAAGAAAGTTTGTAGAAAATATTGAGCTTTGTTTTCAAGGGAAAGGGAATCGTGGACTTGGATTCATTGCCATGAATGCTCCATGCGTGTCAACGGTACTGAGATTTTTATAAAATTTGCCCATGTGTTTAACACAGTCAGCTTGTTTACATGTATATAACTGATTTTTTACCCTTCCCCTTTTTAGAAACTGAAAATAATTGAAGAAGACTTCTGTGGAATGGATGTCAACACGCCATTGGGAGGAGAGAAGCCTGTTGTAGGAATGTCTGTTTTAAATTTTACAACGCAGCTCACATCAGTTGCTGCCACTTCGGCAGGCAACTACACAGTAGTGTTTCTGGGGACACGTAATGGACATCTAAAAAAGGTGCGAACATAGTCGTCAACTGACTAATTAACTTAGTTCACGGGTAAAACGTTAACATCTTCCTTTTGTCCATCACTTTAGGTTGTTGTGGAAAGTGGGAAGTCAGGAACGGAATATGACGATCAGGAGATTGATCCTGGTAGCAAAGTACTTGCGGATATGTTCTTTGATCCTCCAAAATCGCATCTTTACGTCATGACGGAGAGAAAGGTATGCTATTAAGTTTTGAAGTATACAGCGTATAGCTGTGATATTATAATATATACAAATTAAAAAATCTTTTGTTTTACAACGCGTCTAAAGATTTCCAAAGTACTTGTTCACAACTGCTCAGAGTATTCAACATGCAAGGATTGTGTTGATGCTGGGGATCCATACTGCGGCTGGTGCTCACTTCAAAACAAGTATGTTTCATGTTTGTTTCAAGATCGTTTTCCACTTTTAAGGTATACATGTGTAATAACATATATGCTTTAATTGTTAAGATGTACTTTGAAAAACAACTGCCCAAAAGGAAGTAAGACGTCCGAATTATCCTTGTACTGGATATCGTACAAAAGCGGCCAATGTACAAGAATTACAATGGTTACTCCTAATCAATTGCAAAGCTCAACAGCTAGAACCGTATGAAATTACTTTCTTGGATTTAAAGTTCTTGTGAAAAATGCCCTGTGTTTATATACCTAATGTGTCTTACAGCTTGCTATAAATATCGATCATCTTCCTACTCGGTCTGGTGAGTTCTGGTGTGTATTTCGGTTTGCAAGTGGAAAGACGCTTAAGACCCACGCAAATCTTACCAACAACGGTGTCATTTGTTACACTCCTCCAACATCAGATCTTCCTCCCATTCCACCTCAACAACGTAATTATTTAATTCTTTGACTTTAAGATTATTGTTGATTATTTTTGTAACAGTAGAAAGTTCAGAAACTCACGAGTTGGTTTGTATGTAATATATTGCTGTAGATAATTTCACTGCGACATTATCAGTTCGTATGTCTCAGGATGGTAGCACCCACAATGATTTTGTTGCAACCGATTTCGTATTTTTTGACTGCAACACCTATACCACATGCACATCATGTGTGACCTCTGCATTTCCATGTGACTGGTGTGTAGACAAGCACAGGTGCACACACGATACTGCTGAAAATTGCCGTAATGACATCTTAGTCACTGGATTAAACGTAAGCTCAAAATAGTTAGAATGGCTTCCCTATAAGATGATTTCTTTTTAGCTTTGAAAATTGTTTACATTATCGAATTTTCAATATTTCAGAGGGTTGGTCCAAGCATACGCAGTGGACCAGGATTTTGTCCTAGAATCAATGTCACAAACGGCTCATCTGAGCTCTTAGTTCCATACGGCACAATGAAACGAATTCAAGTGAAGGTGGACAATATAGCGGTAAGTTGGTCATAATTGTAATTTATATTTAGCCAAAGATATATGCGTGCACACGTATTAAATCATGAAACTGATTGTTTTTTTTCGAATTCGCTTATGCAGCAACAAATCATCGTACAGACAAGATTTTCTTGTCGGTTTAACATTGAAGGACGTGTGACTCCCGCGAATGCTCAACTTGTAGAAAATACTATATACTGCGATTCTATTCCCTTTAATTACAACTCTCCAGCTCCAAATATTACAGTTCCCTTCGCAGTTGTATGGGGTGGTGGTGAAACTAAGTCTCTTGATAATCCTGACAATATTCACAGTAAGATTTTTACATTAAGGAGAAAGCAGTTGCAATTGAAAATTTACAACATCTAAAATACCTTTTTAACTTTATCATTGCAGTTCTTGTTTACCGGTGCCCTGCAATGGCTGATAATTGTGGAATGTGTCTTGCAATGGATGAGAAATATGGTTGTGGATGGTGTCAAAGTTCTAACCGGTGTCAAGTACGAGAACAGTGTGACAACGGTATGGGTGTTTGGCTTAGTCGAAATCAAACTTGTCCTAATCCAGAAATTCGCTCCTTTTATCCAACGTCTGGGCCCTGGGAAGGTGGTACTAATGTCACCATTGAAGGAATAAATCTTGGAAAAACATTTGATGTAAGTATTAAGTAATATCTGCAGAATGAGCTCCTACCACAAATATGAACACACAAGTTGTGGTTAAACATAAGCATGCTAAAATAATACTAATGTTTGTCTTGGTAGGATATATATTCTGGCGTTACGGTTGCTGGAGTGTCATGTGAGCCATATCGACACCTGTACTTGAAAACCCGCAAGATTGTATGTCGTCTGGATGGACCAGGAAACAATGAGCCCAAAGCGGGACCAATCATTGTAAAAGTTGCTGATTTCCGTGCTGAGTCAACAAAAAAATATCGATTTGTAGATCCAAAAATCAAGAGCATTAGTCCAACCATGGGTCCCATGAATGGAGGCACTCGTTTGACAATATATGGCGAGCATTTGAATGCCGGCAGCGATGTCCAAGCCTTTGTCGAGAACATTCCATGCCAGATTATACTGTACGTATCCTACTTTTAACAGTCTTTTCCCGTAACGCATTATTTATTTCAACTGTTGTTTTGGTTAATATTACAGGAAAGAAAGTAATCGCCTCGAATGTAGAACTGGTAGCTTCAAGCGAAAAGGTAGATGGCGGATGATAGTCAAATTCGACCAACGAGAAAGGATTTACGAACCAGGTTTCTCTTACGTTGACAATCCAGTCATATTGTTTGAAAAAGACAAGCCTATTAGAGGAATACCTGCAGGTGGAATAAATGTAACAATTGAAGGCAAAAATTTTGACGTAGTTCAGGAACCGTATATGTACGTCTTGTTCAATGGAAGCAAACACATCAGTGTAAGTATTTTATATTTTCATACCTTCTCTAATATCACATAGCGCTGTAATGATATTTTATTATAACGGTCGTTATAATTTTTATATAGCCCTGTAATATATCGAGCAATGACACCATGTTCTGTGTAACCCCGACATTCCATGAGGAGCCAAACTTGTACGAGGGAGATGGAAAAGAGGGTTACCTACGTCTTCAATATGGATTCCTGTTAGACACAGTCAACTACATGGCATACAACAACACTGACGAAGATCATCCTTTTATACTTTTCCCTAATCCACAGTACGATAGATTTGAGGATGAAGTGAAGAAATATAAAAGCGACTACCTGACCATTAATGTAAAAACTAATTGCAACTACTTACTAAACTTAAAATGTTATTTTGTCGAAGGGAATATATTTACAAGTTTCTTGCATGAATATGTATTATAGGGCCGAAATTTAAATTCAGCAACGGACGAGGCTGACTTGGTTGTGTTGATTGGAAATAGTATCTGTAATGTCACATCCTTATCCAAAAATCAGCTAACATGTAAACCTCCTCCAAGTCAGCCGCACGACATGGATGACAATGGTCGCACTGACTCGAGCAGATCTCCCACTGTCAGAGTAAGTGCATAACATACAGTATACTGAAAACGATGATACAATAATTCTAATGAAAGTCATTTATGAGTTTAATTTCCGCCATTAAAATTCATGGTTAAATCTACACCGCAAATGACTCGACATAATTAGCAAATCTTATTCATTTTTTTTAAATTGCTTCTGTAGGTGAAAGTTGGAAAGAACTTGACTTATGTCATTGGTCGATTACGATACGACCACATTTCACCAGGAGAGATTTCCCCGAAGATTATGTACATGATGAGTGCTGGTGGTATAATTTTATTTGTCGTCTTCATCGTTATCTTGATTGCCTACCGTCGAAAGTCAACTGAAAGCAATAGGGTTCTTAAGAGCATGCAAGAACAAATGGATGTATTGGAGCTTCGAGTTGCTGCCGAATGTAAAGAAGGTATGTTGGACATTTTTTAAGGTTCTCAAAAACGTTTAGAAGTAGATACTTGGAACTTCAATGCACCAATTGTTTACTATTCTTTTAGCTTTTGCTGAGCTGCAAACAGAGATGACAGATCTTACTGGGGATGTGACATCGTGTGGAATACCATTCCTAGAATACAGGGGATATTGCATGAAAATCTTATTTCCAAATGGAGAAGAGCATGCAATCCTTCAGGAAAGACCCGATTTACACTACCGGGCTAAAGGGCTACGTCATTTTGGATTGCTGATCCTTAACAAAACCTTTTTGTTACTGTTCATTAGAACGTTAGAAAATAACCGTTACTTCTCAATGCGGGACAGGTATGTCAAATCGTATAATTAATTATTTTTCCGAAAACTGATATCCAGTATTATGTCACTAACAAAACCCCTTTTATCATTCAGGGTGAATGTTGCTTCTCTGATAATGGTATCATTACAAGCAAAGATGGAATACTGCACCGATATCTTGAAAACTCTACTTGCTGAGTTGATTGAAAAGTCGATGGAAAGCAAAAACCATCCCAAGTTATTGCTAAGAAGGTAATGCCATTCTTTGATGTAAACGAAATTTTTGGTTGCATTGTTTACCATTTGAATTTGTAATAAAATTCTGATGTGTCATAAATTTACAGAACTGAAAGTGTCGCAGAGAAAATGCTCTCTGCATGGTTTACATTCCTATTATACAAATTCCTCAAGGAGTGTGCAGGGGAGCCACTGTACATGCTCTACAGAGCTATTAAGCAACAAGTTGATAAAGGACCTGTGGATGCTATTACTGCCGAAGCCCGGTATTCCCTTAGTGAAGAGAAGTTAATTCGACAGTCAATTGGCTATCGAACAATGGTAAGCTTAAAATTCGCATATCTTTATAAGATTTTAGGCCTCAGATAATGGTAAATGGTTTTGGTAAAATTTAACCTCGGGCCTCATGTCATATTTCTTGTTTTTAGACTGTCTTTGTTTCGATGTCCCATCAAACAACTTACATGACGGGCTTGGATCTAAATCAAGAAAATACTGATGTTCCAGTGAAAGTTTTAGATTGTGACACAATTACGCAAGTAAAGGAGAAAGCCTTGGATACCATTTACAGGGCCACTCCATACAGTCAGCGACCTCGCAAAGAGGACTTGGATCTTGGTATGTTATCATTTCAGCAAACTCTAGATGTGTATTTGTAAATCATGGAACTGGGGATGAGTATTGTAATTATTAACTTAATGAACCTATTATTATATGTACCTACATAGAATGGAGAACTGGAAACAAAGGTCGACTCATCTTGTACGATGAGGACAGCACTACAAAGACTGAAGGAGAGTGGAAGAAACTCAACACGCTAAGTCATTATCGAGTAAGTGAAAATATAAGAATATTTTAGCTGTACGTGCTTTGCTCTAAATTTTAAGCAGTTTATTTTAATGAATTGGTTAAATTAAAATTTCAGGTACCAGATGCAGCATGTCTGACACTAGTACCTAAGCAATCATCTATGTACAATTTATCAATTCTCTCTGAGCGCTCTGAGAAGTCGCATCATAAGTATGAAACACTTAATCTCAGTAAATATAACTCGGCCAGTCCTCCACTCAGCCGAGCAACATCCCCCTTAAATCACGATAGGGAAGGAGGAATGAAGGTATTATTCATCATCCTGTCATTTGTTTTTGTTTGCTCTATTAAGTAAATTTACATTTAAAGCAGTAAATATTGAATGAGGCATTTAAAAATTGGTTTAATTGGTCATATTAGGTGTGGCATCTTGTCAAACACCATGATAACGATAACCAGAAGGAAGGAGAGCGGGGCAACAAAATGGTGTCTGAAATATATCTCACTAGATTATTAGCAACAAAGGTATGGATATTTGCAAAGCAGATGATTTTAATCTGTCTGTGTCGTGAAATACTTATCTTGTGGTTTACAACTACAATAACTTCATTTATACTTGCAGCTCACCTTACAAAAGTTCGTGGATGACTTGTTTGAAACCATATTTAGCACTGCACATCGGGGTAGTGCTCTCCCCTTGGCCATTAAGTACATGTTTGACTTTTTGGACGATCAAGCACTTCAGCATGGCATTACTGATCCAGAAGTGGTGCACACATGGAAAAGCAACAGGTATGGGTTAACTTCATATGAATAAAGCATTAACCTTTACCTTTGGTAAACGTTAAACTAAATTCGAGATTTTCCTATTTATTTCAGTTTGCCGTTGAGGTTTTGGGTTAATTTAATTAAGAATCCTAACTTCGTCTTCGACATTCATAAATCCAATATTGTCGATGCTTGTCTATCAGTAGTAGCGCAGACCTTTATGGATGCCTGTTCTACCTCAGAACATCGATTAGGTAATGCGACTACCAAAATTCTCTCATGTTTGTTACCTGTTACTCATTATTTCTTACTTATCAATGCAACGTATGTTTGTTGTTATTGCAGGCAAGGATTCACCAAGTAGCAAACTTCTATATGCCAAAGACATTCCTAGTTACAAAGAGTGGGTTGAGCGGTACTATGCAGATATCAAAGCAATGCCATGTATATCAGACCAAGATATGAATTCCATGTTGGCGGAGGAGTCAAGAGTAAAAAACTTAACTATTTATTGTGACTTTCCAACTTATGATACATGTTGAGTGTCATCTTCAGTACGGATTTTGCTTTTTTATTTCAGTTGCACGCAAGTGAGTTCAACACAGAGTGTGCCCTTCTTGAGCTGTACAACTACGCCTCCAAGTACAACGATCAGCTAATGATGACTCTGGAAGAAGATGAGTTCTCGCAAAAGCAGCGGCTGGCCTACAAATTAGAGCAAGTGCACAATATAATGGTATCCGAAGGACATTGATAATGAAAACTCATCATACCTTCTGCTCATGATATTTCATAAAATTCTCATCTCATATTATACATATATTATAAATATTACTTGACACATTCGAAACCTCATCATAGTGCAACCCTAACAGAAATATTTCTTACAAAATCTGATTCTGATTACTACAAATCTGTCGGTAATGCCAATATATTACGAGTACGATCTTGAAAATGACAGAATGAATCATGTATGGATACTCTTTGTATAATATCTATCTGTGTAGGTCAAAAATTCCAACTAATTATTACGAGAACACGAGAAGCCAAAATTTGAGTTAGTTTTTCTAAATATAACACAAGTTCTTCGCTATAACTCAAAGGTTTCAGTCGTCTTATGATAAAAGAGTAGTGTTAAATGGAGGGTCTTGTTACTGTGTTGAGTAAAAGGTATTATATATTAATAAGTAATCAGCTAGGTTTCCTTTCATTATCGTCCTCATATGTGTGCAATCGAAGTTCTTTGACACGGAGAAATCAGAATATAGTTAAAAGTTTAGATGCACTAATAAAATGAGCTGCTTGCATGAAAAATTTTACTCGTTAGAAGAAATACAGTATATTCTGTTTTGTCTTGTACTTAATCTCTGTAAGATGATAACAATACCAATTTATGTGCAACTGTCTAGACTGTAATAATATCCGTTGTAGTAGTAAAAGAACGATGAAGTAGACAGGCTAGCAAATCCTTTCAGTTTTCAGAGCATAACCTTTGTAAATGATGAAGATACATAGAATGTCGACTATTTTAATTGTAAATGTGAATGTATGTTAACAAAATGAGTGTCAGTTGTGCTATGCTCTGTAATGAAATCGAAGAATTCTATTGATAAAACAAAGTAGTGGATTTATAAACGCTATCAGAATATATGCCTACTTACCACCACAAAACGTTTGCTAACACTAGCAAAAATATTACAATACAAACGACGTGGTTAAGTAATTAACAAATGCGCTCAGTGGAAAACGAGTGAGGAAAATAATAACACACAAATTGTAGTTTTACAAATATATTAATAATGACTGGTTGAATTTTTTGACGAGAGAACTGGTTCTGCTTCATATTTACGTGTGAATAGTATGTGAAACGTGGGCATCATATATTTAATATAAAAATATCATAACTATATATACTCTGTTAGAGATGTGATAGTGACACGCGATATAAGCGCTTTTGGAATGTTTTAAATTGTGAACGCGCAGTTGCAACTGTGGAGTGTTTTTTATTACAACAAATGATGTACTAATGGTATTCATTCTTAATAATGAAAAGTTATCATGAGAGCGTGAGGATGAATGTTGTTCAGTTTGTACTATCATTAAAATTTTCGTATATCACATTATTGCTTACAACGGGACGTACACCGTGTAAATAAAATATTAGATTTATCGATCAATGTGACTGAATGACGGTAAGAAAAGAATCTTAAAAATGAAACATGTAATATATAGGGCAAAGAGGTGTATTCTTGCGAGGATTTTTGTTAATATTTTGTACAGTTTAGTATGTAGGGAAGAAGTTCGTCATCGGCCATGGCTCTTGTACATACAATAAATATAGTTATTATTATTAAAATACAATGTAACTAATTTTTGGTAAATATAGTTCATAACGAGCGTACAATGTAATCTTATGATTTTTTTCGAAGTACTGATCATTTGATGTTTGATAACGATGTATATAAAAGTGTATATTTATGTTATTCAATGTTGGTAAAAGTCTATAGTAGAAAGTCATAATTTTTAAAGCGACGGCTAGTAAAAAGAAAGAGAAAGTTAAGGGTATGCTAAAATGTGAATAGTAGGACTATTTTAGGCTAAAAATGTAAAATCTGCGTCACACTTGTCGTTAATTTCCTTTAAGGAGAAAGAGTGGCAGAGAAGACGAAACAAACACGTTGATACACTTGTATGTCCGTATATAATCTATATAAAAATCCTGTCATTTAAATATGGTGATGTATGTACTTTCTGTGTGTGCAGTTCGTTCCGTAATCTTTCCATTTGTTATTCAGTCTGTGAAAAGTTACAAATAACTTTTTTCTACCAATGAATTTAGTGTTAAGTATAGTAAATGAAGAGACGAAGATTACAGATTTTTTAGCTCGACCTTTTGTTGCGTGCAACTATTTGTATAAAAATATCCAACATATATGGCAGTCAGTCTGTGTTCACTGTGACTGTGGGGGATATAGTGGCCGCAATGTAATGAAAAAACTGGCCACTCCTCAAAAGTCTTTATGTATTTTTAATATTATATTTAATCTGAGATGTCATAATGTACTGCATAATATTATGTGTCTCATTATGTTACAAAGTACATTTATGATGATATGCTAATGATGAGGTGTGAGCTGTTCCTTACTTTTTACACCGTAATTATTTATACCAACTTGATTACCGTCTATTTTGAATTTCCTTACAAAGTTATATATATAAAAAGTACACGATTGCCGAAATATGTTTAGTTGTCATAATATTAATGTACTAAGTTCGCTATTCGCTCGATTTTTTTGATGAAATATTGTTATACACATTTGGTACATTGTAAATGTAATCATGTTGTTTTTTGTCGATACGTGTGTAGTAGATTCCGCGTATGTTCCTTGCTTCGCAAACAAAAAAAGTTACTGCATGCCAACAAAGCTAAACTTAATGTAACTGTAATGACGATGGAATATCGACTTAATTTTTACAGAGATATCGGAATTTTTAATTTATTATTTTTTAAACAAAGTATTATGACTCTAGTATTAAATAAAATGCAATATACTCTGGAAATCTTGCGCTATTTTTTATTGGCAGTATTTCATATAACATAAAGCATACCAAAGCATAACATAGTAGCATTCTAAAACCTCCAGAGGAAATACGGTTAGCATAATATATGTACGTATATTCACATTGGTAGGTATTTCTTGGCAGTTATCATCCGTATTTAAAATCATATAAACAATTAACATTAACATCCATCGTCTCATCACTCTCTCTCTGGATGTCACGATAATTCTCATAAAAATTTGAGTTTAAAAACATTCTTAATTGAAGTCTTTGCGGTCACTAAAATCCCGTGCCCAAATTATATTGCCAAGGTACCAGAGGCTATGGTTCGCAAATTTTCCAATGATATGTAGCCCATATCAACAACATATACAAATATATACCGCTACCATTAGAATAGAAACTAGCTTCACTGACATCATACAAATCTTAATAAAATACATCATCCAATCATAATCATCGTAGTTAAACTTTATTCTTCGTCATTCATCAATTATCCCCCTGGCCCTCCCCTCCGTTTGTTCATATGACCCGACTTTCCCCCTACATATACATAACACTTCCCTCAGAAGTTCAAGTCTTTGTTGCACGGCTTAGCTTTTTTGCATTATACAATCTACTCTCAGTCTCAGTGCGTCACACTACCCCAACATCTTCACATTAAAACAACTCTTGAGCGCGGCACTTTTGACTTGCTGTTTTGATCAATTCAGACTATAGCCTTCACTAAAACCCATAAATACAATTATTTAGCCATACAACCACAGCCTCATCATCTGATGCTTTCTTCTGGCTGCTTTACACCAGTTAGTAAACCTTCTATCACATGCACACAATTGTAAATTAATTATTTCTCCAATTTTATCCAATCTAAGTACTCTTCCGGAATAGTTGTGCAACATCCCGGAAATCTCAATATCCGCGACCTTTGACCTACTCCTACATCCTACGATATCACCGTCTTTTACAATTATCCATCCCAGTTATCAACCAAATGACATATTTATGACAAAGAAACAAGTTCAAACAGTGTTTTCACAATTGCTACAATTAAAATTGAGAAAAACCCCCACAATCTACAACAAAAAAAAACAGGTGTGTTGTTTAGTTTTAAAAAATCCTACTTCCACCCGCCGCAACTTTGACTAGAAAACAACCGAAGGAAAAGACCCTCGGTGGATATTACGACTTCACAGAAATTTACAGAGGTAAGCTTAAATGTAAGTTGAAAATATATCATAAATAAAACATTAGTCGTTACAGCCTGATAAAATGGTCATTGACACGTACGTCACACGTGTAAGCATGTCGGAACTGTCATAATCTTAAAATAAAAAATTTAAAATTGCTTAATGCCAATTTAATTATCTAAGGAAAGTACCCGGCGTAAATTTGCCACGTGCTCCCGTGCATAAAAAAACTTCCTGGTCCTATAATAACCTTTCACCTATGATTAAACAATATTTAAAAAAAAAGTTGGGAACCCAGTTAGTTAACAGTAAATAATGGTTATTATAAAAAAATCCCCATTAAAAACCTCTCTTTCGCCTCACACCAACAATCCTGGCTGGAAAGATATAATTTATCATAACTCGTATTTTGCCTTTAGTCTGAAACTCAACGAGATTTGCATTATTTGCTTTCTCCACGTATTTCCTATGTTCACTAAACTAATAGAGTGCATAATTTTCCGCTTATCTTTTGCCCTTGCTACATATCCCTAAAATCTAATTGACTTTGCTATTGATATCTTATATCTAAAATGTTGCTCTTATTTTTCTTCTCAGTTGTCAATGTTCCTTAGTTAATTGCTTTACTTATGATTACAACAATATGATAATGATAATACATACTACATTTTGTATGTGATGAAAACCAAGGAACAAGATGCGTATAAAAAAGTTGTAAAAAATTAAATGTTTATAATAATATCTGATGCAGTTTATACTATGCTACCAGATAATACAAATGCGTCAATGATGTTGTCGAAATGATGATTTTTCAATGTATGATGATAAATGATGTGTAATTAGACCATCAATCGAAATTCTCTGTGGGAAGATAAAAATTAGTTTTTAGAATGGTGGAACAGGTAGAAATGTAAAGAGAAAATGGCGATGGGGAAAAATGAGTATCCTGTATGAAATGCATTATATTAGTATGTATGTATCTTGCAAGCTTATAGTAAAGTCCTATATACAACACTAGATATACCTACGTACATACGCAACGCAGTATTACAAACATAATGCATCCACTATATAATTGTAAGTAAGCTTGTACTCCTGTGTGTAAGTAATGTGTAAATGCTAACGCGAATCGCCAATTTACCAATGCTTCATTTTTCATTAGAAAAGCTAAGCAAAGAAGATGGAGTTAGGTGTACATACGATTGGTGTATGTATGATATGTATGCTTATGTTAGTTGCTTGGTTGGTGAAAGCAGAGATGAGCTAAGCATAGTAATAATGGTTAGCAATCTATATCTATCTATATATAGGACGGTTACTAAGGTTATGTTGTGTGTATCTCGTGTGTATGTATGCGTATATAAAAGGAGGTAATGTAGTTTTTTAAAGAGTGAGTTTGAGTTGAACCGAATTTTTAAAAGGCAGGAAAGAGTGTGTGTGTGTGTGTTTTGATATTGGAATGGTAGTAGCAGTGGTGGTGGTGGTGTTGTTTTAGGTTGAACGCTAAAAGGCTGTTGTAAATGTAAAGTTGTTTTTGGGAAAATGAATATAAGTTAATTAGAAGAAGAAGGAACACACCAAAAACATCAACAAGCACCAGCATCCTAGAAAAGTATAGGTTAGTTTAGGTTTTTTTATTGTTTGATAAAATAATGGTAAATTGGAAGAGTAAGAGTAGGCAAGTATATTGCATAAATCGATGTATTGTTTGATAAGTCAATAGTTATTGATTGGAAGAAAACAAATGTATATAGAAATGTAAGGGAAATGGGCAGTATGCAATTAGGTTTAGTGTTTTAATAAGGTTGCTGTTTTAAATAGGTCGTTTGGATAAAAGGGAAAGATGTAACTGGTTTTAATGCGTTAGTGTGTGGGTGTGAATGTAAAATTTGAATATAAGCAAGGGTTAAACTAGGATTGGAGGGTTTTAGTGGGAAAAGGTGAAGAGGATTAAGAGTTAATGAGTTGTTTTTAGGTTGCGAGGTAGATTGAAAGTTTAATTGGAAATTTGTTTTTGCAGGGTAATAAATCTCGTCTTGTTGATGTGGATGGTCATCCATTGAAATTCGGTTTGGGTGGCTGGACAACGGGACTAATTAGAATGACTAGTTAAATTGTTGAAGCTGGGTAAGTTTGACGTTTGACATGAAATGTAAAGGTTAGCGAGGCAAATTTGTATGGTATGTTTGTAATTAAGTACGTGCTTGTTTTAAGTTTAGAATCTGTAAATATCCCCGGAGACATTATGGGTGAGACGGAAAAGCCACCGGAGAGTAATGGCGGTGGCAATGGACCTTCGTCCTCAATGCCCAGTGTTCAGAATGGGATTCCTAATGCTCAACCAGGACCCGGGAAAAAGCGGGAGTATGTGGCGTACAAACTCATCGTAGATCCGGCTTTAGTTAAAGGGGCGTTTAAAGTTTATCGTTTTGATGGAGTTATTCCTGGTGACCCGTCGTATCCTAGTATACTTTTGAGGGACCCACGGAAGCAGAAACATCCGAGGAAGCCCACAGAACCTATGATTCTTCAAGTACCCACTTTTAAAATAGATGCAAATTATGTGGGAGAAATCCCTCCAACTGAAGTAACGTTCACAAATTTAAATGACAACGTTGGAGAAATTTTTTTGGCAACGCTAACACAAAAATTTGGACTTGTTGAGGATGTAGTGATTTATCATCATCCAATCAGTCATCGTCATCTAGGTTTTGGTCATATTGTATTCAAACGGTCTCATGATGCCAAACAGTGTGTGGAAAAGCTTAACAACACTTACTTGATGGGGCAGCGAGTCAGTGTATTTCATGATACTGGAGGGAAGAAATGCAAAGAGCTTTTTATTGCTGTTACAACACAAAAGCCAGGTTGTGCCACTGGAAAAGATGACAGCAAGAAAAGTGGGGTAAACAGTGCGTCTGTCCCAGCTACTCCTTCAAGCAAGCTTCCACCCACTTCATCTTCCTCAGCGTCAAAATCAAATCACTTGAATGACCATTTCAAAGACGATTCTAAATCAACGCCACATCTTGATGTTGCATCCATTGCATCAGCTTCCTCGGAGGATCGCAAGTCATCTATGTCATCCTCAACTCAATCATCATCCAAAGGCAGTAGAAGTAGAGACCGGGATAGAGACGGAAACGATGTCTTTAAACGCTTTAATCAAACTTATGAAAGATATGATCTTTCATCTGGTACTGGTACAGCCGCCATTAACTCCAACTACGGTTATCCTGTTCATCTCGGCGCATCCTGTACACCTTCCGGTACAAGTAGTGGTCATAGTTCAATCTCAAATTTTCATCATCCGCAGCAAACTTCCCTTCCCTCGTCCCCTTTAGTAGGAGTTGGTGGGGGCAGCAGTACAATGAGTACAAGTAGAAGTGAGCCGTACAACATGAACAACAACAACAATTATAACAGTGATAAAGTGAGCGAAGGTGAAATATCTCCAAAAATTGACCTGGATACAAGAATAAAAATGCTATTAGAAGGTAGAAATTCTGGTGAGCTTGGAAAACTATTTTCAGACGGTAATATTAGCGCCAGTGGCACTGAGAGTGAAAGTGATAACGAGGCCTCACCCTTAAAAAGGGCAAGGCTTAGTCTAGGCAGTGCCAGTGCAACAATTTGGGATAGTGAGAGTGAGGAAGAGACTAAAGAAACTTCTTTTGCCAAAAAGTTCAAGCAATCATTTGTACCCGTAAATGACGGAGAAATGCCCTCCTCTCGTAGACCAACAAGTGCACCACATGGCAACTCTATGCTCTCTCCGCCTCCCTCGCCTTTTCTTACGTTCAGCTCGAGCTCTGCTGTGAAAACAGTGAAGGGCAAGGCGGATCCAGAGTTTGATCAGATCTCAGAAGATGATGGGCCAGTTGGTGATGACAAGGATGACATGAGTCTGTCATCATTATCGCCGGAGGGTGACACAAGTACCCGAATTAAGCGTTTTAAGTCATTACAACAACCCATGCCTCCACTACCTCCCAATCAAATGCAGACCGCATATTATGGGGAATATTACAACAGTGCATATCCTCCAAACTATCACATGCCTCCGTGGGGTACTCAGCCATCCGACCTACAGGGAAATTATCCACCATCATCTGAACATCATCCTCAACATCCTGGATATGATCCAGCGTACTACCCTGGTGCCCACCCGGAGAAGACCGAAGAAACAATGAAAGTTGTAAAGCAGGAGGATCATAAAAATCCCACGTTGCTCATCAACGCTATGATAGACGTAATGGTAGAGGATCTTAAAAAGGTGCTTAGGAGAGACTGTAATAGGAGACTAATTGAAACAGAGGCATTCAAAATGTATGAGGACTGGTGGGAAGATTCAGCACGGGAATATAAACGAAAACAAGATGAGGAGAATGCCAAATTGCTTCCAGCACCGCCAGCGTCAGTTGTCGAAACTACACAAGTTGAAGTTGCCAGTGCTGCGGGTGGAGTTGGACTTGGTCTAGGATTTAGAAATATCCCTAAGCTTCCATCCTTCAGGAAAAAGATTGAGGCTCCTATCCAAGCGACGGATGAAGACTCTAGAAAGTCATTCCTGGATAGTGATGATGACTCATTGTCCAGCTCGGGTGAAGAAGAGATCAGAGGCAGGAAAGCCAGGCCACGATTTAGTTTCTCATCTGATGAAGATTCAGACGCTTCCTCAGTATCTTCCAAGTCATCTTTGTCTGACGCACCAGATGTGACAGACGCTGAAGCAATTTCAACCACTGAGGACGAGGATGAGTTTTCTGACTCAAAGGCTCAACACGACAGTGACTACAAGGTGCCACCTACTCCCAGAATCGAAACTGAGGATATCTTATCTGATGACGACTCACCCGAAGAATCAGGTGCTGCTCCTGATGAAGAAGAAGGATCTCTAGGAATCTGTGATCGAACTGGAAGGATGATTATCAAACATCCTCATGCCAAGTCTCCTATCGACCAGTCACTTGAAAGGAAACTGAGCTGTGAAACTGTTTCGACTCTACCTCCAACTCCAACAGCTCAGGTTAAACAAGAATTCGATGAGGAAATGGAAGAAGGTATATTGGTGGATGACATTGGGCAAGTTGTTGAGAAAACGCCAAAGGAAGAGCCTATTCAAGATAGAAAGCCGGTTCTTAGTGAAATTAACATACGTGTAATGGGTGGCTTAGACAATGAGTACATGACACCAACGAACAAGCTTGGCAATGAGGATGAGAAACCGCTCATGGTTCCATATGAACTGGTGCGACCTAGAGGAGACAAGAAATCCAAAGCACCTGCATTCCGTCCACGTCTTGATCACGAGGTGTTAGATATTGTGTACGAGTTTCTCAAAGATGGTATTGACGGAGAGGATATTCAGTATTTCCAAAAAGCTTACGAACTCCTCTTATGTGATGACTCTTTGTACTGGTTGAACTCAACCCATTGGGTGGATCATCCACAAACTGTCATCAAGAAAAAACCTCCTTCACCAGTCAAAAAGAAGAAGAATAAGAAAGAAAAGGCTGAACCCGAAGGCTCTATCCGCACTAGAGGCTTCGTTCGCATGACAAAAGAAGAAAAGATGCGCGCAATGGATGGTCGACAACCTACGGCGTTAGTGTCTTTTAACTCGCACATTGACAAACAGCCGGCAGGCCTGGCCAAATCTAGAGAAACACAAATTATATATGCCAATATTTTTGTTTGTTCCATTTTAATCAAAGGCTCTTTTTAAAACTTTAAAACATTGTAATGGAAATTGGTTATGATAATGGATTTTGTATTTTTTCATTCACAGCCAAATTGTTATGCCAAAGTGATTACGATAGAAGGAAAGAAGAAAATCGTGATTTATTCCAAGCAGCCCATAGGTGTATCGGAGGAAATTACGTATGACTATAAATTCCCAATAGAAGACAAGAAGATTCCATGTCTTTGTGGAACTGCGGGATGTCGCGGAACGTTAAACTAATGTTTTGTGTTTATAAATGTCGTGTTTTTAAATGTTGGGTTTATTTCTCATTACTTTTTGAATGGACTAGTCTGCCGCACTATCTATTTCCGTCGTTCATCAGTTACTACACGGACGGGAGACGGAGAAATGCTGTTTACATGTTATATAGTTATTGAACTTGTTTTTTGCAATTAACGGGATTTCTTGTCAGCTCATATTTATGAATCCTGGATGATATATATAATGACTTTAGATTAAGGAACTTTCATAGAGACAAGAAAATGTTTTTAGCACTGATAAGATATTATAAGAGAGTTCAGGCATATGCTGAGTATTTCATATTTTTATAGGATGTTTACCACTGTCTACTATATACTGAGCTAACAACGATTGCGTTGACGAAAAAATAAAATGGAAAAATATTTTTTATCGTTTTTCAGTATCCAAAGTATATGAAAAATCTTGCTGTATACACATGCGTGTGATTAGATTTTTTGAGAAAGTAATGGATTTCGTCACAAGAATAACTGACCTGGTGTCACTCAATTTTCAAAACAAAAGAATAAAAAAGTAGCACATCGTGCTGACGTTAACTACTAAATTCACACTTGCGATGTAGTGCCCAGTACACAAAATAAAGCATGTTCATATTGCAGGCGAAAAATATATTATGTGTAATCTATAACCTCCGTCAAGCGGCTAACACCATAAAAAACGTCATACAGAATATCTTCCAATCAAGGTTATGTTCACCTATGATAGCACCAAATAACATTAATAATGACTATACGTACCATAACTTCATTTCGCAGGTTTTTTTCATATTACTGTCGCCCCAACTTGAAAGGATTGATTGATTAGCACGCAGGGTTTTTTACAGTGTGTTATGTACAGGTTTAAGGCTGTATAATATCACTGAAAGGATACATATTTTGAACAAAAACGGGATTTTATCAAACGTTTTCCAAGTAATAGTTTACAGAATTGTCTATTAACGTTATAGATTGCAGATAAGACAAAAACCTATCGTTACAGTTTAACCAAATGACACATATTGAGACTAGGGTAGTTAAAATGTGTAATTTTTAATACAAAAAGCATACTTAAAGATGTGACTTAAATTTTCAAAGGGTTCTTTAAAAATTGCGTGGGACACGCACGTTTTGTTGTACATACCCCGTACAATATATCCATAGCGTTGCTTATATGACTGCTTAAGGTTCATTCATTTCATAATTTAAGTAACTTCGCTTTTTCATGAAAAAATATGTAGGTTACGTTTCCACCGTAACTCGTCAAATCAAAGTCGGCCAATCATTTGCTGCTGCAGTAGTCAAAGATTTTGGTGTCCTTTTAGCCTGAGTGAATGATGAAGGACAAGGACAAATGCTGCCCTGCTGAATTCATAAATTCATAGGATTAGGAATGTATATAAAATACTATCATGATTTTTTTTCAATAAACCCAGTCTCAAAGTTGACGCTAGTAAGGAAAGAATTTGTAATATATACGCTATCATTTAAACAACTATGTAACTTATTAAGTGTAAACGTAAAATATATACATTTACAAAATTACATACGACTGACAAATGTTTATTTTTTGTCGCTTACTAAATCAGAACCGGACAAATTATGATAAAAAGATGTTCGCTAAATGTTATTAAATTGTATTTGTAATTGTTAAATGTTATGCAATGATGATATTGATTTTCATTATCTTCGTTTGTTAAATTTATGAGTATAAATAAATCGGAAGATCTCGACAGAAAAATAATATAGCGTTACTTATTACTTGCATTTTATTGACCTAAACTCACTTTTTAATCTAGAATAAAATGAAACCCTTTTTGTCTGACTCACAGATCAAGTAGGATTGGCAAGGTGAGGTTGTGCAGTACTATTCCAGCCTATTTAGAAGCCATTACAATGCCAATTTTTATATAATGTGCATAGTGGGATTTGTTTGGCTAACTGGATCCTATAATAATATCCGTTTTTTAGTTATATAATATACATTAGCTACCAAACATAACATATTTCCTCTCTTCCAAATAATCCAATAACGTCACAGCTGACATTTTCCCTTCCATATGATCAGAGCCAGACAATAGAATAGAAATAAAGGAGTGTTCCAAATACCAAGAATTTTGTATGAGTAAAAATATGTTATGGAATGTGTAGGTAGTAATTCAGATAAATAAATGAAATGCGTTCTACGACACTGCTATTGTTGACAGTAAATATTTTTTATCATTATTAAGTCAAATTGCACCTAGTAGAAGAGTCTAACTAATATTTTTTCCAATTCTCTAACTCGCACTTTTCTGCTCCATATTATCCACCACCAATGCACGGAATGGTGACAATGTGGTAGTAGTAGTGTCGGTGCATCTCTACCAGATATCATGATGGTCTCTGCATCTCCCAGTTGTATAAAGGCAAGCAAAAAAATTTTTCATGTTGGAGCATAGCTATTTCGGCAAGCATTAACTATTTGGATGTCATTATGAACTTGATGAATGCAAAAATGGAAACCAAATGATAATGTGGTCAGCGACGAGCAGATAATTTGCATAAAATAGTGTGGAGAAAATAATTTGCGGCCTTTGTCAAATGCATTTTATATGAAAATGCGCAATTGCAGTTAATATTGGCTTCAATTCCTTTTTTGTGTTATTCATGTGCGTGTCTCTATAGGCATATATATGAATTGTTCTTAATAATAATTACACGAAAATAATTGGAAACCTAAAATGTTGATCAATTGAATGAATATGCATGCATACGGACAAAATCATGAATGAATTCTAAATCTCTTTCATCTTTATTTGTCACTTAACTTGAACCGTTACAATTACAATACTGCCTGACAAGCTGTCTCATCTCATCTGAAAAATGCAAAGTGAGCCTTTGTTCATTATTTTGCAAAAAACCTAGTAATAAACAAATACGTTATTTTTGTAGCCTTCGTTTTTATTGTACAATCCATTTTTGTATATATTCATCTTGTAAAGTGGTAAAAGTATGCCCGTTAATATTTCAGAAATATACAGTTTAATTTTAAGGTTGAAGTGAAATGATGCAAAAAAATTGGAAGTTTTTCAAATGGGTAATTTAAAACTAAAAGTTACTACTAGTTATTTATTAGTATTACTTCATAAGAAAAACAACTTCTGCGATTTTTTCTGGGTCACGCTAAAAAACGCAATTAGGATGACAAATGCGTCATTCTAACCAAAGGAATTTTTTACTTTTGTTTCTATTCTTGCCCACTACAGATTAGAATAGAAACAATAATGGTTGATAACGACTTTGTGTAACGTATATATACCTTGTGCGTGTAAAACTATTTTCTTTTGAAATAACATTTCTTTTTGAGTGTCCAATACGTACACGTTAAGAAAAGCAATACAGTTGGAGAAAATGCGAAGCAAAACCTTGTTCAGTATCGCCTTTTTTCATATTCCTTTAAACAAACATCTTCAGGCTATGTATATGTATGTGCTTTAGGTTTAGGTGTAAGAAGAGCATTTTCAGTGTTTTATAACCTGAAGAGCATGTTTTGGTGACTTTGGTACAAAGCTGCACGGGCACCGGTGCCCGCGGGCACCAGGGCA
>JAHZNG010001699.1:0-37036 GCA_027744375.1 Orchesellides sinensis | reverse complement strand
CTGTGGGATACATAAGCTAAGAACTTTTATAAAAGGCTGGAAATTTCTATGATGAGATGATGATGATTTTTGGTTGATGATTTTACACACACACAAATGCAATATGATTATGTAGCTGAAATGATTATTAATTTTTATGTCGCTTGCTGCGAATAATTGCCCTTGTTCAAACACACACAAAGTATAATGAATTCTGATTTGAAATATTCCAATGGTCACACTTTTAATTTCTCAAGGTAAAAATAATCACGTCAAATGGGAAAATGAACAATATGAACAGGACTAAAAAACGTAGTAAAAAATAAGTACAACCGTACAAGAAGACGTACAGACAGCAACCCATAGAGCCTTCTCTTTCTTCTCTCATGAAGACTCCATAATGACACAAATGTAAAGTATACTTAAATTCATGTAAATCTCAATTGACATATACACACAAATGCTTGGCATTCTCCATACCTTTGCATAAACGACACATCAGGTAAAATATTAAAAAGAGGAAAAACTCATACATTACAAATTTCAGACTAGTTCTGAAGGAACGAACATAGCATAGTGTATAAAGCATGAAACATGACTGACTGTGAAATTGCAAGTCTTTTAGTTACTTGGTATTTATAAATCTTTACCGGCAAATCCTAGAAGATGTAATAGTATGCAAGTTACGAATTGTAAAGAATGTATTGTCCGGTGTGTATGGGACATAATAAAAAGAAAGCTTTTTTGTAACAGAAGATGGTCATACTGTGGCCCATGATTTACTCATTATGAGTAATAATAACACATGTTTGTGTACAATCACATGCAAGATCTTTCTCATAAATAACTGTTTTAAAGCAAGAAAAGAATAATGAGCAAATGATTTTCATTGGGAAACACTGATTATTTCAAATTTGAGTTAATGTGGTGGATGCCCCATGAGAAAGTTTGCTTTCCCCAAATCTCGTGTTGTATCATGTCGGATTGTATAAACGCCGCCTGCCTGTTCCATTGTTGTTGTCTTCTTTACAACGTTGTGATTCATTATTGGTATGTGTGGGGTAGTATGGATAGCAGATGAAGCTTTCTTTGATATGACGGTGGTGATGGTGAAAGGCAAGAACTACATCAATGGATATTTCAGTCTCATGGGGCTCAAAGAAGTAACATGAAGATGAAAAAGTCGAAACTCTAAAAGTCAGTTTACTTATCGCAGACTTATAAGTACCATACACCACCACACCGCAATGCCACCATCATCACCACCACGATCTGTAATCTTTGCGTAACATGTTCTACTGCAGTGTTGTAGCAGTAGATATAGTTGTCGGTAGTAAATTGTAAGTTTTTTGTGAGCTACAAAGTACACAGTACTTTCATTACATCGTATGTTTTCCCTCAGATTACTGTGTTACACATGTACATAATACACACAAAAATATCGTTTTCTTGGCCTATGGTGAAAGCAGTTAGGGGTTACTTGTTTGGTGATATTGACGTTACAGATTGCAAAAAGTGATTCTACTCCTCCTGATTGTAAAGTGGTGGTTATAAGTTGCATCGGTGGCTCGTTTTACGCTGCTGCATGCTGTGCTGAACTTTTATTACGTGGTGAAAGCACTACTCACAATACAATATGTATCTTAATCAAGTTCCAACTGGTTTGTCCGTCTACTTGTCTTTAGTTTCCACTTTTAGGACGGCAAGGTTTAAGTATACTTGATGTGGTCTATGGAAATGTATGTTTTGAAGTACCTTCTGGTATGAAGGTTAGATTTCAAGAGAAAATGAGGAACAAAGTTTTTCTTAAAGTTGATGTCCTGCTGGATAACTTTGATTCAAGACGGGAACCAGGCCTCATGAAGGTTTCTTGTCNATACTTGATGTGGTCTATGGAAATGTATGTTTTGAAGTACCTTCTGGTATGAAGGTTAGATTTCAAGAGAAAATGAGGAACAAAGTTTTTCTTAAAGTTGATGTCCTGCTGGATAACTTTGATTCAAGACGGGAACCAGGCCTCATGAAGGTTTCTTGTCGTCACATTCTGATATCCCACTTTCTCGGTTTATTGCTCACTGAATCACATACCGCAACATAGTATAACAGACGCAATCAGGAAGAGGATGAGCCAGCTTCGAGCATTCACGGGTATCAAAATCCACTAAAAGTTTAGTACTGAACCATTTTGCAGTAAAATGGAGGAACCAGGAGTAAAATGTTAGTTATCTTATATGTATGTATGGGTTAGTACTGGCTCTTTTGTAAAAGCTATATATGCTGCAAGAAATCATTCTGAATTTATAGGGAACATGCACATCACACGGATTTCAACATGGATAAAAGCCCATCCCAGAAAAAAAGAGAAAAGACATTGGGATTCAGGGAGATCGGACAAAATTAAATAAAGAGTTATGAAAAAGAAACAGTAGTGGAATCAGTAAATACATTGGATCAAGAAAGATAGAGAAAATGGACTTTTCCTTGCTCCTGTGAAATATTATATTGCATTGTATTTAGTTTTTATAGAATTTGGGTTACAGTCAGTGCACGTGCTTTGCTTCTGTTGTTCTGTCTGCTGATCATGATTTCATTACGGACAAAACTCTATACAACATGATCTCCTCAATAATCGCATTCCAGGGTTGCTCCTCTTCCATAATCAAGTGATGCTGACTGAGGGAGAATTATGATGACTATCTTTTTGGCACTGGCAGGCTAGTACTAACTTCAAACTAGGCTAACAAGAAAAGGTCATGACCAATCTATATCAAATAACTGTTTCCTACCCAATCCGACATGCAGAGTTTGGTCGGCAAATTTTTATTCTCAAATGCTCATCTGTATTAATTGTATTCCGCTTTAAAATAGCCATAGTTCCCTTTAACACAGCCAAACAAATACCCAAGATTTTGAACTTTCTAATTTTGTAATATTTGAATTAAAAACTAATGACCGGCCTTATAAACTTATTTAAAGTTAACGAAACAATGTGCATACAAATGTCGTTAAAATTCCATTATTTTTTAAACCTTATGTCGATCTTATGCAGTTTTTCGAATCAATTTTAATATCCTGGAATTTCCTATTCCATGCTAAGTTCTTACTGTAAAATTCACAAGCAACCAATTCCGAATGTTCTATGCATCGTTCATGATAGTCTCATGACTGAAGACACACGTTCCCAAAAGATCTTGTTCACATGTCAATCTATAGGATATCTACAATCACAAGGGGCTACATTAGAGAAATTGTTACATGATGGCAGCCTTGAAAACTCTGTAAAACAACATCTGTACTTAAAAAAGGATACTGTGAAACCTTAAATAAATAATTGTCACAGTGTTCAGTCACAATATCTTACAGCTAGCATAAGGCGAATAAACGTTAGAGTCATGTGTCATTTATTGTAAGTTGGGAATGTGTTGTACTATCATTTGTAAATACCCAGTTTAAATGACGACTTCAACACAAGAGGACTGTCTTAAAGCTTGTTCGTTTGCATTGGGTTTAAAGCGGACAAACCCCGGAATTACACTTACACAAAAACAATAAAACAAAAATATTATTTTTCCGCAGTACTTCCCACCACCCAAAGTAAAAATGAGATATTAAAAGGATATCCATCTACTTTAATGTTTATTAATGGCATTATTTCACATGAGTACATCATTGCTGCATTAACCATGATTACACAAATATTTAACTAGAGTAAACATTAAAATTTCGCTGTTTACCCTCTTTCGGATTTATTGTTATTGACACGGAAGTAATAATTAGTCTCCTAAAATTCATACCATCAAACAAATCATTCCACACATGCATGGTAGATAAATTAAGGACAACTTCACATACGGAATGATATCCTGTGTTGCAAACAATTTCCATTATTTCAGTCCTATTAGTAGTGCGGCAAAATGCTGGAAAAAACCTGCAACTGGATAGTATTCATTTTGACTCTATTACAATGTCGAAGTTATTAATACACTTCTGGGAATTCCCTCATGTTCCAAAGTAAGCATGTTCTCAATCTAAATGTATACAACGCCACGTAATAGTAACATGTGGAGCATGTTGGAAAACCCATTGCTTTCCAAAAAATCATATTGGAATGACTAGCATAATCCACCAAATATGTAGCCGCATTCATAATTGTACTATATAAATACAGCTCTTCTATTACCAAAAATATCAAAGCAGTCACTATTATTAGCATCATATAAATAAATGCAGTAGTGACGGGTGAAAGCTTCTCTAAACCATGGAAAATATATACCTATGTGAGGTATATAAATCCAATTTCTTCCGCCTAATCTTTACAATGCCTTAATAATCTAGTTGTTTAATCATCATCTTCATTCTATGCAATTATTTTTGGCTTTAAATAGCACCATACACATTAATATCCTGCTGATTATTTGGAGAAATATTTGCAAAATGAAGAATTTTCCCCAGATTCGCTCCAACCTCACCACTCAATTCCTGTAAACTTGTAATCCAATAGAAAATTTACATTGGGCTTTAGCAATTTAAACATTTTCAGTCTAAAGTTTTTGGAAAAGATACTCATCCACTGCTCAACTTCCAAGTATTTGCTAAGGCAATAAAAAATAGTAACATAAATCGACAGAATCATTTACAAAGCTTACGTACACAAGTGTACATATTTACATCCCTTTTGTAAGTCATTTGTTAAAATACACTGAAAAGAATTTATTTATTTACATCCGATCCAAAATGATGGCAGTTTTGCAATGCGCTAATAAGTTGTAGGCATATAAGGAATGTATTAAATTAACAGGCTATCTACTACCTATTTATAAAAGAACCCTTTTTACATACAAAATATTTTTGCAAATTTCGCACTTTTGTTTGCTTCCTTTTCCTCCATTTCCACGTTTACTCATCAATGCACAGAATGAAAGGGACTGGATGAAAAAAATACACAGAGAATCTATATTTATTCAAGCCTTTCACTGTGATGCACTAATATAAATGAATGAGTAAAAAAACCTATTCCATTTTCTTGTTAGCATCTACATATAATAATATCTGTTACTACTTGGTTCTACATATACATTGATATCTTTCGCTATTATCACATCATCAACCCCATCAACATCCTCGGCCTCACAAAAAAGTATAAATATATATATTATCAGCTCAAAGAAAACTTGTGTATACAAATAGTAGTTCCAGCCAAGTCATCATGATCATCAGTAGTATCATTGTCATCAGTAAAAGTCTCTCTCTCTCTCTCTCTCTCTCTAGACGAGATGAGAAAAGCTTTTGGAAAATAACCTAAGAAATATACCGAAGAGGGGAAAAATAAGAAGAAAAATCATTCCTGTAAGCAGTTTTCCTCACTTGACTCCACTCTATATTCACTCTTATGTGTATGCGGGTAGGCATAGGGATGAAAGTTTTATCTTTCACGCTTGCTTACAAATTTATAGGCAAAAAGAGAAGGGAAGATTGTTTGGATAAACATGAATTACATACATATTATGTAGTCTTCAGATTCATTAAGTCAGTCACGACTTTTATTTCGCTCTTCTTTTTCTATTTTGATACAAGGCCTTAACACATCTTCAAATGGAATTTAAATAGAGTATCATGAAAAACATACGACTGAGCTCATGTCTTAAAACGTTAACTTGTTTTCCATTGAATCACATTTTTTCTTGAAAAAGTAGTTCAATGCATAGAAGTGTGATTTTATATAGTACTTGCTTTCTCATGTGAAACACGGAATATGCTTGTGTAACATACGTTTTCTTATAGACAGGGAACCAAGTCAAAATTAGCTTGTCGTCTGAAACATTGTAAACACTCATCTTTTAGACTGTCGGGCACACTTTTGATTTTTCAATTACTTAAATGGTCAAATTTTTTAAAAGGGTGTGTTTTTTGTAGGGAGAAGATAGCAGCTACTGTGTGTTTTAAAAATCCTGCTGTGAAAGTCACTAAGTCCTATATGATATGGCGTGATTCTTAAGTACTTTATCCTTAAGAACCTTAGGGACTACATTTAGGAAATCAGCTTATAACTAAAGCTCCACCTCTATAGAAGGGCCAACATTAAAATGTAATATTTAAAGCTTAAAAACTAGTATTTTTCATGATAATTGTATACCTGACTTATATTAGCACTAAAATGTATTGTAATATATAGATAGGTATGAGTAATCTATACTTATATGTATATCCCTTACCCAGTTTTTAAGCGTAATTCATACGGAATCAGCAAATGTAAGCAGAACTGATTAGGAAGGAAATTGGAAAGCATTTTTCCTTCTTCATTTCCGCTCACGCTTACTAAGCCCTACCATCATCACAGAGAGGACCTTGTATATACTCTGTTGCCCATGTATTTTCACTAATGCTTTGTACACTTTTCTCTCTGTGTTTGTGCAAAATATACTCATGTCATTGGTAATACAATATATTTTTAGTAGAAAGGAAAAACGCAATAGTTGGAAAAAGATAGGGAAAAAATAAACAGCGAAAATGATGATCTTGCATCGAAAGACATCAAAATCATCTACAATATCACATACATACATTTCTTCTCACAAAGACCATTTGTAGAGACACACCAATTTTAAAAGACTCACTTTATTGATATAATAAATATCAAAGGCTGACTTAATCATTAACTCTTGATTCAAAATGCTATGTGATCTCAAAAGTAGTTTACTTTGTCTTTTTGCCATTTCAAAGCGTGTCTCCTCTTTTTGCCTCCGTCTCTCTCTCTTTCTGTCATGCACACACAAAGCGTGTGCCACATTATTATCATACCTGGCAAAATTTACGAAGGAAACTGAGAGAACGGGGATATGTGCATATTTGTGTAATAAGCCCTTATTAATAAAAACATATACGGTATATATACGGTGTGGAATATTTATTATATAGAATAAAGGAATCATTACTAGATATTTTCCCTATCGCTACTTCAACTTCTTTTCTTTTCGTCTTCCATTAATTTCTCTGAAAGAGTATGGTGCATAATGTATGTACATATTATTTGTATTTTATGCACATATATTTAGTCTATCTTTTCTGCACTAAAGCGAAAGTTTCATGTGAAAGGATACTCTTCATCGCTCGCATGGTTGAACATAGAGTAAAAGCTTGGAGTGTTCATAGTATGCTCTCTTCAGACAAAGACCAAGAAAAAAACATGAGGTGGAATTGTGGAATTGAAAATAGAGCACTTGCTCTTATGCTAAACTTGGAATAATAAGCATGTATTATTATTATTACTGTTACCACCACCAACCACACAGTTTATATGATCATTTACAAGCAATTTCTGGCTTCGAGGAAGAGGAGACGCTAACTTGCTCAGGTAGTCAATTTTCATGGGGAAAATTCAAAGAAAGACATTTAACATTTTTTAAGGTGGTCCGAGATTCGAAGAGGGGAAAGGCTTCGTATAATGAAGTTAATGGCTAGAGTATGCGGAGGGATGTGTACATTTGACTATAAAATCCTAAAACACAGCCAGACATAGTAAAGTGTATATTATACTCTTAGCTGTGCATTTATAGATGTAATGGACTGTTCAGTGTTATTTGATATATAGTCTGATTCATTTCATATATGTATGCTACGGTTTTATTTTAATGTCTACTTACGGATTCATTTGTGCGCACAAAATCCTACAAAATGATTTTTCGGACCTGAAGCAAAAAAAGAATTATCTTTTTCCTTTTTAAATGATGATAATGTTCTTGGGAATACAACTAGGTAATATCCATGATAATAAGATGGGACTCAATGATCTCGAAAGGGCATGAGAAATAAACGATTCGACGTCCACATGTTTTCCCAAGATTAGGCCAGAATGATGACAATGGTAATAATAGTAGGGAAAGTAGAAAAGGGCAAAATTGCCATTGACCACTTTAGTACTTTCTTAAAAGTCATCCTCTGCTTTCTCCCATACTCTCTCTCTCTCTCTCCTTTCTCTCCTGTTACATCTCATAATCTTGATAATTCCATTTTCTTGCTGATGCTTGCAGGTAAGAATAAAAAGGGGACAGTGTAGACAAGATGTAGAAAGGGAAAGCAGAGTAAAGAGAACAGGAAGTCAAAGAAACTGTCTGACTGAAAAGGAGAAAAAAGGCTTGAGTTTCTAAGAACGCATTAAATATTATAAGATACTATCATGACAACATCGGGGAATTCTCTGTATGCCCTCTGTGAGTAGATACGTGGAATATAATAAAAAGTATTAGTTGCATTACAATTCATAAATCCCACTAAAACAGCAGGTAAGATGTGGGGATTCGTAAAAAAAGGAGCTGGTCACCATAATACTGAGAACAACGTATGTATGTTATCGTTACATCCCATCCACTTTTCAGATTTTAGCCAAGATGGAAATAAATGGCAAGTCGAGAGACATTGTCGTCTTACACAAACATTATGATGATCTTAATGCATTATTTAGCGGGTATATAGTACTGGTTGGTGTGACTTTCGTGGAAATAGCTGTACAACTGTGTGAAGCAAGTATCAAAAGATTAATGATATTTTACGTATATGGTAAATACACAGTTCATTTCCTTACGGCATTTTTATACATACATATTGGTGACAAAAAGAAAACATGATACTTTTGCATAACACTGGGAAATGAGGCAGAATGAAGTAGGCGTAGATGTACGTTTTTAATAATTTATTTTAGATTTAATACAGAATTTAAAGTCTAGCTTTGTAAATATTAATGACTTAAGCTTAAGATTGTTATTAACTGTCCTTAATTGCTTGTAAGGCTTTAAGCAATAGTTAGAATGATTTCAAATTGTTTTGCAAGTATTATGTTCTGCATTTACGATGTAAATACGTAGATGACAGAGTAAATTTTATTGTGTCGAGGTGGAATGGACTGAAATTATACCAATTTGTGTGGTTAAACTACTTCATTTAATACACAGTGTACCTTTCGCTTTAGCCTAATGATTCGTAACAACTTTTCCCTAAACTGAGACAAAACTTTTCTTGCTTCTTCTTGTGGTTTCGAGGGAAAACTTATAACAATCCTTACGTAGCACAGAAGAGAAGAAAGTTTTTCATGGTCTCTGTACTATTCTAAAACGACTTGAAGGTTTTGGATAGCTGCCATTTCAATGAGATGGCTACACAACTTGACAAATGTGCTTAAGCGAGGTATAACACGCTCATGAAGATCCGGGTTACTGAGTGAATACCAGGGAATATTTTTTATGGTAGTTTCCATTTCATTTGAACTAAAACACATGAATTTAAACAATTAGCCATTCTTTCTTTCACAGTTTTTCATATTGAAAGTCAGTAAGTGGATCTTAAATCGTTAACTTTCTTTTTATACTCAATTGCTCGCCGTTTATAAAGGTAGTTTTATGTTATCTGTCTATGTTCTTATTAACTGTAAATAATGGTTATTTGTAGAGATACTTGTTCTGTTCTAATCAAAAACGCCTTTAGACTGTCCCTTCCTGAATAATTTTTCTTCTTGCAGTATATGTGTGCATATATGTGTACACTTTCTTTTTACTTAGAAAGCCAAAAGAATAAATCTCATGATGCAGTTCTAAATTCACCTTTAAAGAGAATCAGAGAAATATGTGGCTCAAGGTGGGCCCAACTTTCTCTTCCAGCTTTCCCCAGACCTCATTTCCTCTTTGCGCATATTATCACTGCATCCAACAACAAAATGCATGGTGTACAATATACACATACATACATATTCAAAATACTGCACTACATTACAGAGTAGAAGGCACGAAATCACGCTCAAGCCTGCCATAAACAAGCACTCCTCATGACACCATGCAAGTAGGACCACCATCAGTGCTACCAAACACCGTGAAGATGATTATCATCATCATCATCATCATCATCATCACCACCACCAACCAACACCAACTACGATCTCACCGTCAACGCCAACAGCAGAATTTTGCTGCATCAGTTTGAGCAATAATAGCTTGCCTCCTCTTCCTCCTTTTTCCAAGTAAAAGTGGATTTTAATAACGCCAAACCTCACCACCCGTGCTGGCGTGTATCTGAATTCGACATAATCTGCGATAATAATAATAAAAACTCCTGCTGCTCTCTCTCTCTCTGCTGCAACAATCTGTGTCGGTGGTGTGCACAAATGTTATATACGAAATGTCGTATATTGCATGTATTATGGCGATGAAGATGGTCAATCTACAAAAAAACTTTATTTTTTCTGCATAATATGATGATAGTGTAGTTAGCCTTCCTGATGATAGAATGCCAGTGCCTTTGTTGATGATGAGATAAGGCGGTGAGTTTTTAGCATATACTAACTATACCTATGTATATATATTTACAAAAGTAACCATATATATGTATATATATTTACAAAAGTAACCATATATATGTCATATATCTTCGATTTTCATCTTTCCCAAAAATTGCCGTCGTCATCTTATTTACAAAATGTTCTTTCTACCTTTCCTACCTCAGTTTGTGTTTGCATAGACAATAATAGTTGGTGTCGTAAGGAAGAGAAAGTAAATTGTGTGCTTAAAAACTGTGAGTCAGAAAACCTTTCTCCAAGACATACTTTTTTCCTGCGAGGTACTTAAAAGTCAAACAAAAGTCACTTTGAGAGAGAGCAAGAAGAGGTCTTTTTCCTTACAGTCTTCTGTCGAGGCTTTTCTGTGTAACCATTCATAAAACATGACGACAATGGATCATCAAGTAAACAAAGGTAAAATTTTTGGAAATATGGATTTATTCATTTCTTTTCCGCCTCCTCGCTCACAAACACACACATATGAACACTCTCCTTTCCACTTTCATCTTGTTTTGTCATATTAAGAGAATTTCCCGGAGACAACACACGACAATATGTACCTAGCCCAAAACTGCCTCTTCTCACGGTCTCTCTACTCCATAAAGATGAATGCTTTTTATCTCTGCATTTCCATCGGCTGAATAAAATAAAGATTTTATATGTCGTGTGAAGCAAATTTCCTTTTGTCGCATAAGATAAGTTCTATTCTTGAGACAACAACGATAAAACATTCAGTAACAATAATATAAACAGGTTTGCCACTGGTTCTGTGACACATTTCCCAGATTTCCTGCATTAGACTGAAGATGTAAGCTTCTTACACAAAATACAAAACAAACGGCATTCCTAAATAAGTGAGAAATTATGGGAGCTTTAAGTGTTAGAAATAAACACTGTCTCAATATAATATCTTCTGTAAGTTTCAATTATTAAATAAGGTTTAAAGATAAAAACGTGCGTTGTAAAACATAATACCTTATTTAGCATCATATTAGAATCGATAACGACATTATTTTCTTTCTGAATCAAAAATAGACTTTATAATTTTAAAACCTTTGCCAGGCAGGTTTGCAAACGATTTCCCCTCCGGTAAGCCTCGTACTCGCATTGTCATACACCACGTGGATAAATGGATATTGTTTAAATTCAACCTGTCTGACCACTCAGGCCAAAATTATTCATATAGAACAACTCCACCTTTTCCATTTTTCACTTTTTTGTTTCACTCAAATACACAGGGAACTTGTGACACTAGTGAACTAATTGTAAGTTTGATCAAAATGTGGCAAGTGTTCATATGATCGCAAGAAAGTAAACGCATATTATTCCAATTTTGCAGAATTCACATAGGTTATATATGCACGAAATGTTTGGAATCATCCCAAACAAAACAAATTGATTGTAAGCATATAAAAAATTTACAGTTAAAAACACCAAACACCACCACTATACTGACACCACAACAATAAACGGGTAGATTTTACTAGGAAAATGTATCCAACACATTATATCCTTTTCCGCCGCCTACCTCAAAAACCTCACAGTTCTGAAAGAAATCCAACATAAGTTTTCATTGAGTAAGAGACTAAAAGACCCAGTTTATATATTCCCTTTCAACATTATATGTATCCTTCTGTTTTACCATTTACACACGCATGACAATGACGCTTTTTCCATATTATGTCCAATGCGCCGCACGGGTACTCCTATGCAGATAATTTTATTGAAACAAAGAAATAGCTCTAAAATTTGCTGCATAATGCAAAGAAAATAGGACACAGTTCATGGCCCAAGAATACCGTTGTCGTTTAAGTAAAAATACAGATATACCGACATACATGCATAGATACGTATGAATATACGCAAGGTTCTACAAAAAAGATTTATGTTCATTCATAAATCGTTCCTTTAAGTGAAAACATTTCATCACGTGCTACCCATAACACACTTTCATGGTTTCTTCGTCCCGTCTATATCCTCATCTCGCCCCCTTCTCTTGTGTAAGCTTTTCGATGCAAGTCCCTAAATCCGGACGAGGATTTGTCGAAATCTTCTTTCATCATAGAGTTCCTACCATTCTGAAGAGAATTCAAATACACTTTATTGTTTCTATATACTCAAATTATCTTACAGCCCTATTTGAAATGACACCTCAAGGTTACTCATTCATCACCTGGTTTCACCCGGGTGAACAATAAGGAGACAATACATAGAGAGTATGTGTGTGGACACTATCCTATTCCGATTCAGAAAAAAAACTAAGGAAACTCGTTCCACCAGGAACAAATGCGGAGACCTTGTAAATATTTACGTTTACAAGAATCTCATAACTAGGAAAAGCCCCTGTCCTGAGTATTTTTTACGCGCGTGCTTGAGTACATGTTTAGTGTAGGTGTTAAGGTATGTGTGTGTCTACTTCAATAAGAAAAACGATTTTCACGCACCATTGAAAATCCTAAACACATATGTAGGCATATAGGTATATTTTTAAACACTATCTAACTTGTAGCAAGTAAGAATGAAGGACTGAAAAAAGCTGGGAAACCTTTTCTCTTAAAAAAAGAACAATTTACCGTTTACGCTCATGTATTTCATCACCTACTTTTTTATATTTTTTCCCACCTTTTCTTTTTATCATACAAATATCTACGTATACATTTGCACTCATTTTTTAACAAAAACATTTCCTTGTTCTTGTTCTCTATTTTCCTAGCACAGTTTTTCTTTCATGTTTTTCAAAGAGCTCATTTCTCCCAACACCTCTCTCCTTCTTTCACACATTTCCACGCGGGCACATAATCGTAAAAAGGTGTCACTCTCATGTGTGTGTATGTTAGCATGAAAAAAAAGAAGAGAGAAAAAGTATCATTCTTTTCTCATAGCTAAGCCAATCGGATTTTTTTTTCTGCCGATGTAATGATACATGATGCAAGAAACAACGGGTTGGGAAAACGGCATGAAAACATTTGTGAACAAGAGATTATGCATTGTGTATACGTACAAAAAGAGAAAGCTAGGTTTCTTCGCCATGCCACTTCACTTGTATCACGTCGTTTATATGCAAGTCCGGTATTTAGGAAAATTGCATGAAAACCTCACACACGACACATTAAACAACATTGTTTCACACGATAAGAAAAGCTTTCACCATGCAACAAACGGAGGAGGTGGCTATTAAGTGAAAACAAAAAGGCAGGGTTTTTTATTAACATTTTCTCAGCATATGCCACGGTCTCGGTGTAATGCTATCGTGAAGTGAATAAATATGTTACCTTTAAAAAATGCAGTGCCATAAAACACACCATAGTAAAAGGAGGAATGTGCAATAAAATATTATTAGCTTTTGAATTATCACAAAAGTACATAAGTTGTCTTGTACAAGATGCAAAACAAAGAGATAAAACACAAACGCTTTGATTTTTGTAGATGGCCTAATAACACACAGTGATTGCTTACTGATACGTAAAAGTTTGCTTATCGACATGTCATCTAATAAGAGTACTAACCGTATTAAAGCTTTAAATATCATACGTATTCGAATGTATGTATATTATTATTACTACTTGCCTACAAATATATAAGTTGGTTTTTGTTGAAGTAGTCATAAACCAAGGTATACTGTGAAGAAACAAAACTTTCTGGAGAATGAATTACGTCCTTATGTCCTACATACCTAAATACATAGTTCAATACATTTATTTATTCCTCCAGGCTTCGCATACACAGCCATAAATAAAGTTGAGAGTATAAGCCCTTCTCCTACGTACTTTATTTTCCCAATGTCTACAATATACATTTCTATGCATTCCCCCTGTATTTAATAATAACGATACCAACAACAATAATAATAAAAATTCCACGCCACAGAAAATGTTGGCGTGCCGTTAGAAAAACAAAGAGAAGAAAAGATGAAGATAGACCTCAACTCCCAAAACAAAGCGTCTTGTTAGTAACGTACCCTTGAGGTTCTACAACTTCGAAGAAAAGCCTACACACTTCTTTGGAATGACAAAAGTGTAGGCTTTGTATAGTTGCTCATTTTTTTTTGTTAAATATACATGTAATACATATTACAAATCTTTATCTTGTTTTTTACTATACTGTTTTTTAGCTTTCCTATCACCATCATTATCATTTTCTTACTCATCACCACTGTCTTCCTTTTCAGTGAAAAGAGAAAGGTGTTGGTGCTTCACTACCTTCATGCGCAGTTGAGAGATCAAGTCTACCCTATAAATGTCATGATGCGAGTGTGTAGGTAAATTATCACACGTATGTACAAATTTCCCACGGCAAATAACAGAAAGGATATAAATGTAAGGATTGAAACGAGGAAACTTTAAATTAGTTTTATTTTCATCTTTTTTCTTTCAATGTTGTATGCTCTCAGGCTGTTTCATCATAAAATAATATTCCTTCAACTTTTATTTTAGAATGCGTTGAGTTATGTTCTCCAAAAATAAGTAATTGATGATTGTATAAAAATAAATTAACAGAAAATCACCGCAGCGTTTTTGTGGATATGAAAATGTAGAAAAAGTATTCCAGGGATACCAAGGAGGTTTGTGTGCTCATATCATAAAAATTCAATTCAATAAATAGCAAAACTATTGTACTAAAGATGCTCATGTATCAGATTCCTTACCAAACAATGGCTGACACATACATGAGGCATGCCTAACCAATTATTTCTAAATACAATCCTTTTCAAACAACCATCTTTTCATAAGTATACGGTAACCAGCAAGGAACTATTTTTCAACGTAACTCTATTTACTATCCGTCAATTTAAAGTACTACGCTTCTTTCTTTAAAAAACTTGAGAAAGCAAAAGATGCATACATTTATTTATTATTGTGAAGAAAAATAACTTTTATCATAGCTGCCTTAGATCTGCGTATTTTTTGTTAGTGATGTTATTTCAGTGACAGAGGTAGTTGTCTTTCACCAACTTAAAAATATTCCTGCTGAATTGTCAATAATATATGTAAAAGGGTTTCCAAAAGGGAGGAGAAGGTAAAAACGCCAACGAACTAATGCCAACGGGTCTCTTTCAGAAAATCGAAAACTGAAAACTTGATCATAATATGCATCATATTTTTTACTCAATAAAAGTATAAAAATAACGTCACAATGTAAACGTATACAAATAATATATATAAATATGTGCAAAGATGTTTTATACAAGAATTTATTTTGCGTGTTATGCCACGCAAAATAAATATTCGTTTTTCTTACTAAATTTCAAACATTTCACATTAGATTGGCCATTGTTGATGCTCCCTCGCGCTTCCTCTTATACGTACCCACACACAACAACGAATAGAGCAAGTAGTATGGGAAATAAGAATGTGAAAACGGAAAACGACATCCTATTATCTCTATGCATTGTGTCCTTCATCCTGTACTCATTCATGCGACAAGACGGAGAATGAGTGAAGTGAGGTGAAGAAAGTGAACTTTTTTCTTGTAACTTCCAATAATGCAATATAATGTATTGAAATAAATTGAAAAGTAGTCTATGACTGCACACATGCATGTATACAGCGTTGGATTCATATAAACCTGTATTTTCACAACTACGTTGACATCTTGGGTGTGTCATAGTTTATAGACATAACATCTGGGAAAAGTATACATTGCACCTTAATGAATATGAGATTGGTAGGGTTAAGGTACCTCGTGTCTGTTTTCAAGATATTCACTTCCACCCATCCCTTCAAGACATCATCATCATGGTGGAAAGTTGGGTAGCAGAGAAAAAAGTTTTTGCACCTGGTGCGAAATAAAACTGAAAATGGCTCTGATCGTTTTTCCCATAACTCAGTCAAAAATTCAACCGTTTTTTCTCTCAAGCACAAATTTTCATGCATATAAAAATTCAAATCTATGATAAGCCTTTTATATAATGCAAGCCACTTCCAAACTGCGCTCTCACTACTAAATGCCTATTTGTCAACGGTAAAAATGAAGTCAGCACTTTTTGTCCAATTTCCCAACGACCGTACATAACAGTTTTGGGGAAAAATAACAAAAACATTTACAACAAGTTGGCAATCTTGTTTTCAAATATTCTTACATCAACATTGGACCTACAGCTACGTACCTACACATCATTATTTTTTACTACTAAGTACTCTAAATCAAACACAATTTTTTCCTGTTTTGCTTGTTGAGGTTGTAAAGTAGAAACTGTGGAAAAAGGATTTATAAAGTAATTTCAGACTTTTAAACAGGATTCGTTTTGTGGACATTCATCGTAAAAAAACGCCACAATGGATGTATGGAATTTACAATTTACTTGACAGAAACTGGAACTTCTCTTCCTACCTTTCTTAACTTTTATTATGTCTACTTGAATCTTAATTTTCTTAAAGTCGTACAAAGCGTATAGCGTATTATGTACAGCGTACCAGCAGAGTTGATTGAATTATTATTTTTAAATAATTACAAAGGAGGGTGTGCATGATATATTAGAAAGCAGTAATTCCTCTATGGGAAGTTTTAAGTATCTTAAATACATATTACAATGGCAGACAGCAAGTTGCCAAACAGAATAGAGACCTTGAATATGGATACTTGATGCATGTGCATCTAGTCGTGTGTGTAGGTCGATTTGCATATGCCTATTTTAACTACGCCTACAGAATATTAGTTGGTAAACTTTATCATCACTCCATGAACAGAGGAAACTTTAATTAAAGTTTAATAAAGCTCCTTAAGATAGAATTAAATGCATAGAAAACATGCATAATGTAGACAGTATGCGGGAACAGCAACACAGTACTACCTACACATACTTTCAACAGTTTTAATATTTCTAAATTAGGGCATAAACGTAAATTATGGAGATGTCTGAACCATCGTAAAGAATATATTGACAAGTTTGGCAACTAGAATCTTCTACAGATATGTACATCTTAAAGCGGGCCGAACATTTAGCAGTAGTTTACTTGAAAAGCTTAAAACTAAATTCATATCAAAGAATTAAATTCTCTTTGAACTTATTACTCATTTCCTCTGTGCTTATTGAAAATTTTTAGAATTATAAAGTAAAAATCATTTTACAATAATTAGGGTCCACATGCTGGTGAAATAAATAACTATAAAAATTTCCCAGGACAGGTATTCGTAAGTAATTTTCTAATTTTTATTGTAATTAATTAATTTGGGCAAAGGTTGCATACTACTGATGAGATCCAACAAGATCGAAACAGCTGTATGTATAGTATTACTAATGCTCAAAATAAAGGTATATTATTTTAATATGTTAGTTTTGATCAGGCATTCTTTTAAATTGATTTGGAGGTAGAAAGTCATTACTAATATTCAAAACCAATCTCGTAGATATCCCGTATTTAAAGTTTTTAAATCAAATTTTTAAAGTGTTTGAAGACACTGTTTGAAAAACCAAGTAAGACATGATGTGAAGCATTAAGCTGAAATTATTATCAAACACAAAAGTGACTTATGAGAAGCAGTATAATCCTTTTCCAGCTAAACTGGGTTGTTGTTTCTGTCCAACAGGGACCTTTCCCATAAGATAACAAGTTTACCCTCAAATGTGTCTCTGGTCTTATATATCCCGTCCCGTCAGTTGATAGCAACTACTATTGCAAACGACAAAGTAGAGTCGCATTTCTCAGAATTAATACGTAGCAGTGTGTACCTACTTACCTGGAGGAAAAATATTTGTGTGCAGCAACAAGGAAAGAAAAACATGGATCAACTTTGCTGATGGATTACGACGGGACTAAAGCTACAAACACCGTCCAACATAATATTTTTCTGGTCGCTAATTGCCTTGGGGAGCGTATTACGTAATCTGCAACGGAGTTTGAGTCGTGTATGCTTTTAGTAAAACAACAAACTTTCTTGTTTACCTACCTACATGTTTAAAAATGATGTATGTTATAAATTTAAATAAAACCAGACGTTCTGGTTGGTTTGGTAGGTGAAACTGGTAGTTTTGTAGTATGCATGTAATTAATTTGGAACGATTTGTATATGACTGTAACATAGCGAGACTGGGTTGTTGGAGGCATGGAGGTCATCGTAAATTTATTTAAGAAGGGCCACCACACTTCTATTATATATACTTCAATCCTCGCGGCAAGTTAATCTTGCAATCACTTTGGAATTTATGTAGCACTACCTGAACGTAGCCTTTCGCCAATCGTAGCGTTCTCAATACAGCAGCTGGGCGTAAAACATACTTAAAATATATGCGATTAGTTTTTACTCCCTAATGAATGATTTGATGATACGCACGGGGTCAAGACCAGTTGTAAATATTATGATCCTTTTGTTTTCTACAAGTTAGCCAGGATGACTGACTGAATGCGTTTTTGCTCTGACAGTTTCTATCAGGGTAAACACGTATTTATTTAGGCAAGCCTTTGTTGTCTGCTACTGCTGAAGGGAGTATGACTCAAGTTTTCCTAAGAATATTTTCCACGCCTGAATAAGCTTAGTGAAAGTTGGTCCACTTGACTTTCCCCAGTTTCACAAAGACAACGGCATGGGAGATACACTTGGCTATCTTACGTTGTGCGTTTAAGCAACAACACCAAACAGCAAACCTATTTGTCAATGTTTAGCCTTTAGCTGCATAAAAATAAGTTGTAAATATATGTGCCACGAATTCATGTTATGCATATGGATGTAACATATGAATGATGTAATACATTTCAAAGTTTAACACAAAAACAATGTTCAATGTACACTCTGTGACTTTCCATTGGTCCCATTTGACTTAAAACGACTTGAGAAACTCTCCAATGCGTATTATACTTTATATCTATGTCCCCATATGATGTTCAAGCATCGCATTCATCCATGAAAAGTCAGAAAACTAAAGAGCAAATGAATTAAAGAAGAAAAAAGTGTGTTTGGTTGGGCTCTTTTAAATAAATTCGGTAAACAAAGGGAAAGTCAAGAGAGAATAAAAGTAAGGCTAAGAAAAAATGGTACTCCACTCAACATACAATAAAACTTTTTTTTTCTTTTTATATTATGAATACAATGTCTCTACTGGTGTAAGTGTCTAACCTGGAAACAGAAATGGAGTGTTTCCCCAATGGCCTTATAATTTAAGCTGAGCTTAAAAAGGTATCCCCAGCTCTTTTCTCACATTACATCATATATTACACGAGAGAGGGGAGATGGAAAGAAAGGAGAGAGTCACAAGCCAAGCAAACACAATAGCTCTACTTTCTCTTCTCTCCTTTCTCTCTATGGATATAGATACCTTGTAGCAATACATACATTTCAACTCAACTTGTTCAACCACTGCAAATAATACACAGAGTAGCAGTACACGACTAAGTGTGTGTCTGTGTGCAAAGCCAACGGTACATAATAAAGACATTGGGTTAAAAAAAGGAACTCTCTAAACTGGACGGTTTCACTTGAGAGATCAAAGAATTGAAGCTGGCAGTGGGTAATAGGCAGGTAAATAGCGCTACACTTTGTCTTCACAGCAGCCTAGCAAACAAACGCGGGGAAAGGAGCTTAAAGCAAAGTATAAGTGGTGATAGACAAAAAAAAAGAGAGAAAGGAAAGAGAAAATTGGGGAAGAACGCGCAAATAAGAATGGAGAAAGGCGATGTGGACACGGCAGGAGATTTCTTTTTTTTTCGTATTTGCCAGTGTATGCTAAAAGTCTTTACCTTACATTATGTATACAGCTACAAAATAAAAAAAGGAGAGAGTGACTGACTACTTACTATTACCACAGTGAACACAGTTAATTTAGTTGGCCCTTGGAGAGATCTGCTGATCATATCACTAAACCGGTGGTTAAGAGCTTCACAGAGAAGCAATTTATGTCCCGGTAGGAGGTTTTTTTTCGGATGCTTTAGCCGCTTGGGAGTAATTCCTACTCTGTTTTTTATGCATTCCATGAACTGTTTAGAGGGAGGCCATGCATGCATGAAAGAAACGCTTTTGTACATGCTTGCCACACTTACATCAAGTAAAACTAATAATAATAATGGTGCTATTATGATTGGCCTATATGCCCCGATATGATATATGCATAAATACTGGTAGAGATGTGCAAGGGAATCTCTAGGTTACTTTAAAATCATAAGCTGGAGGTACTAAAGACCTTGTATATAGGAAAAGAATGCATGGCTGTGATGGTGCTGTTAATTGGGCATGATGGCTGAAGATATTAGATCGTTAGGTCTATGACTATACTGAAGGTTTTGATGAAAACATCGCCGTTCATTACCATTATTATTGCAACAGCATAAAATCAGGGAGGGTGCGGATACAAAAGTGATTTTTTATTGTTACCATCAAATCCGCTGAGCATGTGAAGTAAACTGGCAAACGTAAGATGCTTTGCTATTTAAGCAGCGAAATCAAAAGCTTTGGAAATCTGTGCAGATTATACACTACCTCGTCTATCTTTTTGGTTTTTTGGCCGGCTACTACTCATTTTGGAACCACATCATATAACCGTAGACAGACATGAATTCTAAAAACATTAAGCATCTTTAGCTACTTAATAATGTACCCACGCCATAATAAAGTAACTCCAATCAAGTAAAACTCACAGAAGGAAAAACTTGAACAACTTTTTCCTTGCAATCCCATCAACATCATCATTACTCTATATATGAATGTTAGCATAATAGGGTTGTGCCACTTTTGAGTAATTTTACACTGTAATGCAGTGCAGTTATTGGCTGCTACTGCGGAAGGCATCAAAATCTGTTCAGCATGGGATGTAAATCACTTGTGACTTAAGCCTTTTATACGCTTACCCCGTTCTCAATTTATTCAATTATCAAAGAAGAGAGTAGTGCACTGAAAGCTGTTTAGGGAAAAGACAGGATGATGATGATGGGCACTCTGTATTCTCAAATTGTATGCTGTTATATAATGTTTTGTATATTCTGATGATGTGTTAAGTACCACCACTGACGATGGTGCAAGGGAGAACGAAAACGAAATCTAGGTAGTCATTACGAGCGAGGGTGCAAGTTTAGAAGTGTACAGAAAGGAAGCTCATTTGGTATTGACGTTTAAAAACGATGTAGAACAAATTTAACATGACATTATGACACTAACTTTATACACAGGGAATTATTTTCGACATCAACGCGTTATAACGTTATAATATGTATGAATACCGAAACTTTTACAATTAATTTTCGGGCTTTACAAAGTGAGCGGATTTGTCCAGGCAGATTGTAGCAAATTTACGTGTATCGTCATTCAAACATTATGCACTGATCTTATACGACCCAAAACATCATCATAATCAATTTACATTAAGTGCGCACTTGTAAATAGTGGAATTTCACCTACGTAATTTCTTTTGTTATGTTTATATTACGTTTACATCATCGGAATATATTACATTAGCATAGAAAATTTTGAAGGAGCTTTACATTAACATTTCTTACACAATTTTCCTTGTCTTGATATTAATATACTCATACGCAATTATAACCGCGTTGTTACGTAGCACCTAGCCGGCGGTACGATTTACTGTTCGAGAAATGAGTAGATGAGAACGTTTGCCAATTGATCCCTGATCACTGCATGAGAGATAGACTTGAACGCGTGTAACTCAGATTCCCTATGAAAGTGACTGAAACTACTGGTCTAGATGCTTAGATAGTGGGAATATGGAATAAAGTAGCTTAGACGGGTGCTGATTTAATTAAAATTAAATTTAATCGACCATTAACTTCTTGAACAATTATCTTACAACCGATAAAGTGCATTTAGAGTATTTTTACAATCGAGTGACAAGAGACAACAAAAGACAAGACTAACTTAACTTAGCTTTCTTGCAAAACACAACAAAAACTAAATTGACTTGACTGACACATAATAATTTTGTTTACAATATAAATACTACATATTTAGGATAAAAACATTTTTCCAATAAAATGCTTATTTCTAAGTTGCACAGCAACCACGCAAGCATCATCGCATTTCCTGACACGCGTCATTCATATGCGAAACGCATTTGACAGATTCCCGCGAATATGTATGTCTGTATTATTACGTGATGTATTATCCATCAGACTCTGGGGTGTTCGTCCGTCTGTTTGTCTTACGATTGCGGTCAAACGGTTCAACCTTTTCCAAAAATTCTTTCGAAAATCGATTCCTTCGACCTTTATACAGGTGGAGCTCTTATGTGGAGGTTTTCGGAGACATCCTTTATGAAGAGGTCACTCCAAATTTCATGCTGCAACTATGGTATATGATATCGTTCGAATGCGGGGTCAAGAGCTGGGAGTTGGTCCTATGGTTTGTTTTTGTGTGGGTGACGTCATCAAGGCCCTGCAGGGCCCTTAAATTTTCAGAAGTTTTTTTTGTCAATGGTAGTCAAACGGTTCAATTTTTTCGTAAAATTCTTCGACAATCGATTTCTAGAATCTTAATACTGGTAAACTTTTGAGATATAGGTTGTTGGGGGTACCCTGCATGAAGAGGTCACTCCAAATTTCATGCTGTAACTATGGCATGCGATACCTTAATCGAAAGGGGATGACAAACTAGGAGTGGTCCTATGGTTTGTTTTTAAGTGGGTGACGTCACCAAGTCCCTGCATGGCCTTTAATTACTTAAATAGCGATGTGTACTTTCAGTTATCGATTTCTGATGACCTGACCTCTTTCGAAATTGGTCTGGATGTCTATTATCCATCACGTTTGTCAATCTTATGGATTTATTACTGTTAACATTCACGTTGTATATATGGACTTATATCAAAACTGTAAACTTGTTTATCCTATTATTCATTTAATAAATTTAATGTCTCAACTTGATTCCTTGCTTTCTTTTGAATTACTAACCATTTAAATTTAAATAAAAAGGATAAAAAGAGATAAATTGTATAACTTGTCCTTTCTCTCTTTTCATCCTCTATTTCTCTTTTACGGCACTCTTGTGTACGTATAAACTTTTTGATTAAGTTTTAATCTAATCCATAACCCGTACAAGGAAAAAAAGTTTCCAAGTCTATGGCTTACTTTTTTATTCGGCATTTGTCCCTGTTCCTCCGCATCCGATTTTTTACTTTTCGTAAAAGTCTTCCTAATAATATGGTTCTTACTCATATTACAGACGATATTTATACGCTGCTTACTTTATCAAGACCATACTATCTCTTTTGAGGAAGTGGAAAAATTTGGGAGTAGAAACGCGTGAATGAATCCACTCAGTGGCAACCATGTAACCATACCAGATGAGTTGAGATCAGAAGGTAAAAGTATGGAGGGCATACATGCAATGAAATTATACCACTTATACATACATACATTGCCCTAACTTATTATCAAACAAGTTTCCTGTCATCTTGAATCGTTGAATCACAACTTTTTTTTTCAATTTCGCATCGGTTATTTCCTTGGCCCTAAAGTACTGGCGAAACTATCTGCACACGCTCTGCGCGCCTAGCGCTTATTAATGCGTCTAATTCTTCCATTCTTGAATAAAGCAAAAATACAGGGTAGTGGCTAAACTTATGAAAATATGTGATTTTCACCTCAATTATATACCAACCTTCTCTCCCCACCTTCTTCAGGAAACTATGTTGGAGAAGTCTGTACAAACCCATCTAATATTTTTCACTCATTCAATCAACCATCCAAGTTGAGTCGAGTTTTGTCACAAAGAGAGGTGAGCCAAAGAATGGTCTTGTAGTCATTTGGATAACTCTTATTCCGAGACGAGAGCATACCGCATAATATGCAGAGTTGAGACACCACGACGGATGAGAAGAAAGGCGTCATAAACCTACCATGCTACTTTCTTAAGGTAAAAACTAAAATATTAACCTATTATCACTCCGCAGTAGTCATTTACTCATATGGCGCTCTTTGTAGATAATATAGGACTAGAACTGAGATTGAGGGAAAAAAGTGAAAAAAATATTAGTACACTGAGCCATCCAACGATTGATGAAACGAAGGAGAAAGAATCAATTGAGCATGAAATTACAAACGACTTGTAAAGATCTTACTTCTAAATAGAGTCATGTAAATTGTGAATTTTTTTTGGCCGATAGGGCTTAGGCTCGCCACATTAGGCAAAGTAAATTATGACAGCATGTTATGGTACACTTCATTTCATGGAAAAATCGATTATGATTTTTATGCGAGGAGGAGAAAAAAAATCTTCCAATTTTTGAAACTATCTTGAAGGCAGAGTTTTATTTAGGTGAGCAAAAAATGTGTAGTGCAGCATATAACCCGCCCTCGCCCATATAACTTATAACATGGAATATGTATCTCTAAATAATGTATGCATATAAGTATGGAACAGTGAACTACTTGAGAAATCTGAGAAATGCAAATGGAAGAAAGGAAATCAAATCTATGTGCAGGAGATTTGTGAAAGAGCATAAAGTGAGTGTACTTCTCTCTTCTCCAAGTAATTTTCTCAAATTATCACATCCAAACCGGAGAAACCATTTTTACCTTTTTTTACATGATTTCGCTTTGTGAATGAAGAGACCGGGAGGGAAGTAGATAAATTTATGGTGAAAGGTTTCAGTATAAAATGTCAGTGACCTAGATCAGCTTTCTCTATGGTATAACTGTGATGCACATAAAATTAGTAGACCATTAAGCTCCATCTTCATATAAAAGCCCCGTGCAGGTCTATCAAGAATAAGTGAATTGCATTTCCTTCTCGTTTTCCTGTCAACGAGAAACTACTTAATCAATTTTCGTCCCCTAAATTATTCTTCCAAAAATTTTCCATTTTCTTAATTTTCACTTTTAACGATTTCCATATCCGTCCTATGTAAATCTTTACTTTAGAATCTTGAAGAATGTAAAGTATATCAATTTAATGCATAATGCATATGTACACACGCCAAAAGTTTACAATCACGCAATTATGAAAAACCCCAACAACGTTTTTCCTTCCTTCATCAATAAATAATGGTGTGATGGCAAAAGGGGCTGAACTAAAGAGAGACTCTAAAGAAAACCAAACCATTTCAAGTAGGGCAATAAAGTAATAATTGTCGTCGCCAGGACAAATAATTGCATAAGTTTTTCCGTAGACCTTCGTACTACATTAGATTACGCAGGGTTCTACCCATTTCTTGCACTTATCATATTTCCCTTATATCAAAGCAAATCCCACTCTTATTCATCTGCGCACATTTTACATCCACATATACGTACACAACTACCCTTTGAGCTTGATCATGCTTCCACTTCACCAACTCGCTAAAAGTTAACTTGGTGAAAGCAGGAGGAATATAAGCGTAGACTTTCTCTGAGTGTGCTTATAGCCCCAAATAGCTCTAACGGCGGCAGTTAGAGCATAAAACCAAAATGTTTCTGTGTAACAATGGAATTCTTCAGAGGAAAACCTCGGCTCTAATATAAGAACAGATAAATTATGAATTTATCCCAGATTCTCTCTCACTGATCGTCGTGGGAGTGAAACAGTGAAAAGGATTTTGAAACGGCTTCACTCCACTCCCATTACACACGGCGCCTAATTTAAAGCCATAATGCTGTATAACCATCCATGCGTCTATAAAGTTATACTTTCCTTTCGCCTAAATACGTATTACAATCTTATATACATCTGTGACTCCGAGTAAGTACAGAGTATCATAAACTAGATGTTGGAAAGACAGAGAAGGAGGAAAAGTTTTTGTTTCTTTAGGTGTTTGTATGCTTCTGTCACGTTTTACCTATACCTTAATCCTATATTTTGAAACTGGCTCACCTCTTCTTCCACTTAGGTATATCCAATTACGAATGTTTGCTACCGCAGCCTCGACTTGTATTAGCTACGCCATACCAGCAAATGAATGGGTATCTTTAAAAAATAACTTGTGTTTTCCCCGTGAATTCTTTTTTAGAAAAGTTGTTGGCTGGAATTTTCCTCTTAAAAGGCAAACTATTTATTAGGCACTTCAAACAGTGTACTTGCGCTCAAGAGATCTAGTTTTTGTGTTCTACGAACAGTTTCTTAAGAGCTGTACGCTTGAGGTTGCAATGGCAAAAGTTTTAACTTATCGTATGTTATGTTGCAGACATACTTATATCTTCCCATGTAAGAATATTAGATTTAACTGGAAACGACTGCCAATAATTTAGTGTTTAAGGTGATACATTTGAGAAGGGAAAGAAACAGTAATTCTGGGTTGATTTAGGGTACCTATTAACCGGACTGAACTGGAGGTCTAACCACTTTTCATTGCATTTCCATTCACCTCCAGTACAAAACGCCTCTGTTCATATTATTTATGGCAACCTTGGTATAAACCTTGTGTGTTGTACCGTTCTGGTGCATGTAACATAAAATCACGTTCAATTCTATGGGCATTTCTTAGTGTTTCAAAGCTTTTAAGCCGTATAAAGTACAGATTTAAATGAAGAGAGTGGCTGACGAAGAATTTATAAGTATGAATATTGTGTTCATGATTTAAAAGTTGAAATTAATACAGCAGGATTACTAAGAATTTAAGTATCCTTGAGGCATACAAGTCTAATTTAGCGTTACTCATTATATTCAAATGTGCCCAATACACTAATGAACATTTGAAAATTAATGATAAACCATTGTGGATACTTGCGTTTCAATTTTGATCCACTCTAATAAGAACTGTAGGGTTTTACCATGGTTCCAAGACAAAATCCCAATAGAAAGAAGTAAAATATTCAGCTGTGCTAATTGCTTCAGGTGCTATTAGCCATTAAAAATTTAAGACTTAAAGTTAAGTAAAAACATTTTGCTTTCTTGTGCTAATATCGCAAAAGTTTAAGGCAAACAAATTGATTTACAATTATCCACTTTAACTGTTTTATGCAATGCTCTGCTGAGCTGAACTGGAAAACACGATTGCTCTTGGCAATTTCGGAGAAAACACCCTTTTTCTCATGGTGTACAAGCATTACTACTCCTGCAACTTTATTATAGCTGGACAGATGAATAAACTGTAGAAACTCAGAGAGCCTTCAGATGAATGTCCAAACCAGTTAACTACCACCACGTATGAAAAGTAAAGGAATCAAGCACACATAAGAGCTCTGCATTTTATGGACATCGTTCTAAACCTCCCTTCGGCAACCAACAAACGAAAAAATGCTGCTTTGCTCTGTGATGGGAACAAAGCAGTTTGGCGGCGATGTTCACGAAAACGTAGATATCACATAAGAAAATGTAGATGAAAGACGAAGAAAGTAATACGTGTCCATTCATTTCCATGAGTACACCCAAAATTCGACGCTGCTAATAATACAAAGTATATAAATATCTGCACAACCAACATCTTTATAACACTAGTGTCTTTACAGAGAGTTGTGATCTTCACAACTATTTAAAACATCCTTCAATCTGTCTGTCTATCCCTGTCTGTAGTGTCAAATTACTTGGCTAAGTGGTTAGTATTACAAAACATTGTCTCAGCAACCATTTCAACTTTACATGGGTAATTTTGCAGCTCTGAACGACAAAATCGGAATGTTTATTGCAAACCGTGTATCTTGAAGTATAATGCAGGACAGGGTTTGTACGGCACATAATCGACCATACTGCCAGAAAACTTCTGGCCACTTCTTGGAAATGCTTTTATTTAAACGGCACAGTCTCAGTTTACCCCTTAGGCTGAAAATTTCCACGTTACATACATACTACATATTATAGGTGAAAGTAAAATAGCTTAGTGTTTAAGTAACAAAGTACATGTACATATCGACGAATTGACATGTATTACATCAAAAAGTTTTCGGGACGTATTAAAGTATCTTTTAGAAAGGTCAAATAAAGTCTCTCAACCAACTTGCAACTATCTCTAAGCTCCTTCCCCGCTCAACCTACGATTTGCCTTCTTGTCTACCCCATCTTCCTTTTCCATCTCAATTTTTATCATTTTCTATTGAGTTTTGGATCCCATCTTGTTTCTCTCTCCCGCAATGCCTCCTTGCTATTTCTTCATTTCTCTTTAACTCATTTTCATTTATATCATATATATATAATATATCCACAACAATAAGAACCCTAGTAGTGTTGTTATCATTACATCCTGTTTTTCCACTGTCTTTGTTCATATCAAACAACTGACATAACCCAGTATTTATTTTGGTCTGTAAATAAAAAGAAAATTAGTTCCTGTCACTTGGCGAGTTTCATTCGTTTTTGATACGCAATGATAATATTATACTGTCTTCACATACACATCAAAACAAACACTACATCCTTGTATTTTCCACCATTTCAGTCAAAATGTATATGCAATTATTTGAGTTGACTCGCTGCATCATACAATAACATAATATTACACGAAGAAGGAGAGATAACGGGTAGAGAAAATAAAAGCCCTGCTGCCCTACATTTTCATGACTTATGATGCACTACCGTTTCATCATTTCAAATCAGTTTGTTTTTCTTTTTTGATCCATCTATATCTTGTTTTGTATCCAGTGCAGCTGACATTGACACAGTTTTGCAGTTATCGCATAAAAATTTCAACTTGTATATCACGCTTATACGTTTTATCATGCAAATGTCATTGGAATACAAGGGGTAATCAAAGGGCAACTACTAACATATCGTCACCATTCTGACAAATACACACCAATGTCAGATACAAAATTACATAAGCGTAGTACATTCAGAGAAAATTCAGAGACAGTTAAATACCTGAATAAGCAATATATAGAAATGACAATCTTTTAATTTGTCAAACACTGGATGTTTTGTGAAAGCATTGATACCAAAGTAATTTACCGAACCGCAACCCTTTTAATATAATATATTGATATAAATGTGTTATGTTATAAAATCATTAAATCTAATTTTATTACTGTTATTTTAGTTCCCTACTAAAAAACAATGCGATATCATCACGTTGCGGTAAAATGATTGCAACAAGATAATAGATAAAAACTATTGAGGTTAATATAAAAAATAGGTTTGGGTGATAGGATCGGATGAGTGGAGAACTCTTAGATCAAATCCAATGGATACAAAGAAACAAGACGATATCATCAGACAAGTGAGTGATGGTGATGTCTTGCCCATTCCCACTTGAAGTATCTTCACAGAGGTATTTCTTAACTGGCAAGGAGTACCCTGCCAACTTTTTGCCTGTTTTTTTAGATTCTAAGGTTTCCCTTTATGCATCTCCTGAATTAAACTTGTGGTAGCAGACAATGTCGTCATGAGTAAATTTGCCAGTTTTTCGGTATGCCATGTCAACATTTTTACATGTTGCCAGTTTACTTCAACTTGCACTTTCACCTGAACGAAATGCAGCAAGTCAATTACTTATTCGCGTAACATTTACAAATGGTTTAAACAAGAATATGATGATTTGACATGCATTCGGAAATACAATACGCAGCGAATTGGTAGGAATCGACTTCAGATGACCTAACCGCGCAGTAGCTTTATTTCTTGATAAATGAATTACCTTCAACTGCTGACTTGTTTGTGTACAGAAACTTTGATTAATTTGAAAAATTGAAAAAAAGTTGGTGGGTTTGGAACACCATAATCAACAAAAATCCTTCACTGAATATTCAAGGATGATATTGGATTCTAAATAATAACTCCAAGAAACAGAAAAGGCTTACAAGGGCACGGAGTATAAAAAAGAAATGAACAAATCCTCTTTTTCCACGGTTAAGCTTCCCAAAAAGCAATAAAATACTTAAATAACATAGTTTTGTAATGTTCCTCCAAACATACTGTTATTCTTGCGAGTAAACACGGCCTTTGAGTTTGAAGAAAACTCTGTGTATATCTGGATGCCCTCACAGGCTTTATTTTTCCAGCGCATCACATCAAATCCATGTTCTTACTCAAGTTTCCTGAAACAGAACAGAAAATAGGAGGTGGGGAACATGAAGGAAAACGTAGAGAAAACATGGCATGACTCAAAGGAGAAAGTCCAAACGGAGAAATCTTATAATCTCATCAGTTATAATTCCATTTCTCAAGAACAGCCCACCACGAACAAATGAAATCCTTAATCTCTCCACAGAGAGTCAATATCAAATGTATTTTCAATAATATTACTGTGGTAGCATTATCAGCATGCAGTATGTATGTATGCCTATGCAGAAGATGAAGAAGACATGTACACAACCTCGTTCCCAATTTGCATAATCTTAATTCTCTCGAACTGTACCAACAGGAGAAGAAAATTCTTTGAAAATTTTTGAGAGGAATGCAAAAGGGCATGGTAATGTAGTCCCTTTGCCGTATTTTGTAATAACTATATACATACCAGTAATGAAAGCATAAAAGGTGGTATTAGAGTATTACACAAGACTGTCATCGCGATTTACTGGATCCACTTTTACTTCATCATCTTCCTCCAAAGATAACGTCTTGGGTGGTAAGGGAATGGGATGTGATGAAAGAGAGACTAAAGCCTTCCCATTTTTACTTGAATTTTTTATGTATCAAGAAATGCTTTGCGTGTGAGAAATCCGTGGAACTTCAAACGTTTCAAAAACTTTTCTACTTATGAATCATCAATATGATAGTATATTAGGCAAAGCTCTCTTAAGGCATCGTTATATTCTTCTAGCTTTACTACAATAATAATATTATTATCATCATGTACATTATTGCAGTATTCAAAAGATCAAAGAAAAATTTGAGAAAATGTTTTTTTTGCAGCTCAAGTTTTGATTACACGCAAATATTAACCTTGTCTTTTACTTTCTTTGTGTAACATAATAATCTTTAACGATCCAACACACAAATTTATTTTCGCTTTACCCATTTTATTAAAGAAAAACAGAAGCCCCTTACTCACACACTGTGATAGTTGTTTTTAGTGCAGAAACAATTGATTTAATTATAAAATATGGTAATCTTACCTGTAAACATGTTGTTCTTGCTTTGTTGCTTCTGCATAAATTCTCCAGTATGTGATAATCATCACCACGGCTGGCAACCAGAAGGAAATAGTTGAAGAAACAACAGCGTACGTCATATTTACTTCAAATGAACACTGAGGGACATCCAGTGTCTGTTATTCCGGCAAGAGAATCAAGATCCAAGACATGTTCCAATTTGATGGGAAAGACCAGCCGTGTTTTCAGCCATGGATGGAATTTGAAAAGGAAAAAAGAATGCATCAACTTTTTACATTTTGTTTGATGCATCACCCACATAATACACGTATACCTGTTTGCGTGGGTAGTAAAGTAGTAATGAACTCGCATTTTTACAATGTCTTGAGTGAGCATCAACACAACATCAGTATTAATATAAACTTTCATAAACTGTCTGCCTTTATTAACAAGCTTTTTTATGTTAATAATGGAAGCCCACGCGAAACACCGTTCCTAACAATTTATTCCAAAAAAGTTTGTTAACGATCGTGTGACATGTATCATTTTTGTAGGTTAGTACTCAATCTAACCGTGTAAGTTATCCAGCATTGAAGCCATACCACCATCTTGCATTCATTCTTCCTATACTTTTGCCGCCAGCTGCTAGTTGCATGGTACAACATTACGCTTAACACTGTAACAAGACTCAAATTGTTTCAAACTGTTTTTAAATCGGATATTTATTCATGCAAATGTTTTCTTGTACCCATATGGCATTTCAGATTTGAAAGTAATGTGCAGGTGTTCCCTTCAATCGAGAAAGCAACTGTTGTGCAAATTTAATCGATTTGTTTGTATGTTACACACATTTGCAATTCAAAGTAAAAGTTTCCTTATGAGTCCTTTGTGTAATGTAATTCTACTTTCTTTTTTAGCTGTCGCTGCCAGTGGGATTATGATGGCTTGTGAAAAAAAAAGTTTTGTAAGGAACAGTTTCATAACGGTGAAGATCATTATGATTGGTGGTATTGTAATTACTATATGTACATTTGTGTATAAAAAAAGTACTATGGTAATCCTTAATAGTTTTCTTGAACTATTTATGGAATGGCACGAGGGACTGAAAACAGTTGCATGCAATGCAATATAACTTTAGACGGCCATACCGTTCGCCGGTCTCTTCTTTCTTACAGTACTAGTCTGCATGCATCTCATGTTTCACCGGAAACAGGTGTCTCCTCGCGATAGACATGAGATAGATAGGCAACTACCACTTTATGGGATTACAAATTTACGGAAGCGTATAAGAAAAAACCAATTTAGACAGATAAGTTTTTTATTCGCATTAATTTAATTTGCTGACTATGCTCCTCTCCTAACTTACTAATGGCATGTACTATTTGTGGCGTCAATACAAAACCAGACGGAGGGAGACCATGGATGAGGATATAAAAATTACAGACTTTGGTCGCAAAATCTGACTGTCATTCATAAAAATAATTTCCTTGGGAATTACATTGCTTCCAATATGACAGTCCTTTCATTAAAATAAAATAAACATCGGGTGGGTGTATGTATTGTATCACTTTAATTCTTATTACAGAAACAAAAATATTCTTTTGTTAACACAGTAGCTCAGTAAGCCGTAGCATATTAAAGATTTCTTAAAATTTGCATCTGCATAAGTAGCTTTCATGTTTATGGAAACACAAGAAAAAGAAAATCAATCGCTTGAGATTACAAAAAGGACCAGGTGCATGGTCGGATTTTGTAGAGTTGCAAAACGACTTACAATAATTTACATGAAAACTGTCATAACGCTTTATTCTTCGTTACCAAAGGCAAATCAAGCCCTTTCACCGAGTTCATTAGAAAATATCTGAGGCAGAAGGTAGAATATTTGGGAAGATGAAACCAGACAAAATTATATTATATAATGTATTCACATCCCTTGAGAATAGAATTATCATGATGATCATCATCATTCAGATCTTCTTTAAGTTTTCTCCGTCAAATTGCCCTCTTTCCGATGTACATATGTCTGCACAAAAGTCTGATTACTTTTTTCCCCTCGTGCCACTTTCTCATATTCTAGTTCGACTTTAGACTACAGGCTTATTTGAAACTGAGACTTGGAAAGAAGCCTGTATCTTGTTAAAATGGCATGGTTTTTTAAAGAAAAAACTGCTACCATATATGTAACTTTTATAATCCCCAAAACTAACAAACATATTTTCATATGACATAGAATGCATATGGAAAGAAAAAATATTTCTATACAAAAATTTATTTGAATTGGTTTTTTCATACCTCGTTCTTCTCAAGACTTTCACTGGTAGCATAGAATCCTCCAAATATGGGTAGAAAAGAAACAAATCCCGGCAAAATCCACACGCCAGCTGAAACAGAAAAAAAATCCGTCATTGGCCTTATGTACATATTTTTTTTTCTCTCTCGTGGTTGATAAAAGTCAATATTGTTACAACTCTCACTAAACCCTTCACACTAGATGAAATGCAAAAGGGAAAGCTTGGATGAGTGATAGCAGTTGTAAGTAATTTCCCCTAACAAAACTCTATTCACATATATATAGACTACCAGCCTGTTCTTCATACAACCAAAGTAGTATTACATAACTTTAGGAAAAGTATTATTCACTTCGCATTATTTATGACAGGGGGCACTGTGAGACAACAACAACAAAACCATCCTTATGTATTTTGTACATTGTTTGGTACAAGTGAAAGCTAATCCTGCATCTGGAACTTGGCTACGTTCAAAATACTTTCTCCTTCCAAGTTAACATTTTTAGAAAGTAACCACTTAAATATTTAGCAACTGACTGATCTCCCAGGGCAAATCTGACTGGATTACCGTATCCTACACACTGTACCCATTTTCTGTGTGTATTTCCCATATTCTAAATATTAAAGGAGAAAAAGGAAGGGGAATGTCACGTGTAAAAAGAAGTAGGAGTAAACAACGGCCGCTTTGAAACTGACTACATTATTGGAGTCATCTCTAAATTCATTTTTATCTCATTCATCCATGTCATGCCATTAAGAAAACCTCTCCAAACCAAAACATTATGTATAAAAAAGCTAAGGTACAGTATTTAAAGGTTTTGACTCCAAAAACAGATAAATAACCGTTGAGTTTGTATTCATACATAATATGTATATATAATTCTCCCATGAATGAATTTCAATACCCGCTTTTCCTTCCTTTTTTAGGTTCTCTACAAAACATACATACCCAAAACAACATTGTACAGTTTAGTTTGATTTTTTATCCGACTTATTTTTTCCTGAATAGTGAATATTCATAACGTATCGTCTTGAGTATAATATACATCAGAAGTAGTATGCAAATAACATGAGATGTTTGTTTTCTTCCTGACATGTGAAGTTGTTTTCTTCATTTTTTCCGTCTTTTCATGTAAAGTCAAGTTAAAAGTGGTAAAAACTTACTAGCTGCTTCACATGTGCTTATACAAAAGAGTTGAGAAAAAAACGTAATATAAACTGGGAAAAGGACGAAAGGAACGGTAAATGGTCGCACCATCGCAAAACTTTAATCTTTCACTTTAGCTGTGCGCCTTGTAATTGAGTAAGTATTTTTTCGTGTTTCTTTCTGGAGTAGAAAGTACCCCACAAGGGAGAAAACTGTTTCATGGCTTGGTTAGGGTTCACCATCAGCTTGATCTGTGTTATTAAACAAGACAAGATTAGTCATGTAAAAAGCATCCCTTCGCAGATTAGAATACAGGTGCCCATATACCCATTATTTACTCATTTTTGTTTTATACATAATATGCACAAATTTGTTAATGTTAAGTTAAAAAATAAAGTATAAAAAGTTACAGATGTACATTGGTACATATGTGATTATTTAAGCGATGTCCTTTCCTTAATACTTTCTAATTGCGTCATATTGTGTTAGAGTCACTTGCGCATAAAAGCTTTTGTAGATTTTTTTTTGTATTTTGTAATAATCAAAGGTCAGTTGGATATTAATAAAGGTTAAGGAGAGGGGTAAGGCAGAATATACTTCAGAGGTCAGGTTGGAGGAACGGGACTTGAGAAGTAAAAAATTTTCGGTAAAAAAATACGGCTACAAAGGATTTCATATTGCAGGGTGGTCAACCTACTTAAGTATAAATATAATTGTAAAATATATAAATGATATTACAAAGTAATGTAATAACTTATGTGATCTGACGCAAAATGCATTGGAACTGATATTTTAACATAATATGAAAGAATTGGTTTTAGGCTTGAACTATGATAATATGCCAGATAGAATACGTTTTCCGTCAATATCCAGACACACATTTAATTACTGAATTAAGAGAGGCTGTACTCATAATATTTTCTTTGCGGCGACATAAGGAGCATGTTATAAAAGACAAGAGTTCAGCTGCGGAGCTTGACGAGGTAGGTTCTCTTTTTTTGCTGCCGTAATGGGAAATTTTGTATATGTTACGATGTACTGCCTTGTACTATACAAAACTCTGTAGTTTTAGTCTGTAAGTATCTTTTTACCAAAATATTTTTATATCCGAAACTTTATCGACTAGATACAAGTGAATTGGTTATTATTTATTCTCGTCAACTCCGGGCTGTCATACACATGGTGTGAGTTATTAAATGGGTCATTGTAGGAAGTTTCGAATGTGCAGTGCAAGGGACTAGGAACGGGACAGCGGGTCTTGGAATCACATCCTCTTCAGATTTTCCCTGTGTACGGAAGGGGTAGAGTACTCGGTTGAGGTGATGAAGCAATTGTAGTCCCGGGGGGACTACCATAGGAGTGGAGTTGGGTGAAGGGTGTGATTTGACTTTACTGCTGTGGCTGTGATCCCATCGTGCAGCTGGATGCAGCTGCCATGACCTAGAATTCTCTATACCTCTACGAGAGAGATTATATTTAAGGAAAAATTGTAATTGAATATATTCTGTTCAGCACATATGCTTATATACATCAGAATACAACCAATACCAATACCAAAAAACCAATGTTAAAAGAAACTAATTCATATACAGATTACTGTAAACAACAATGTTTGCCTCAATTAACAACAAGTTCAAGTTGTAGAGTCTATAACATAACGGAGCCAAGAATAGCATGACTGCTTTGATGTGACTGTTCGAAATGCTCCTGATATCGATTTTATTACTTATGATGTTGCTGTTTAACTTTCACAATATCAAGAAGGAGTAAAAGTATAATTATGACCTTGATTTGCTGCTTTCTTCCATATGACATGACCCTTCAAGTGTTCAGCTCAGTTCTTAGCATGCCAAAACACAAATTTTACCAGATGTGCGTACGTGCATAGTTACATGATTGGGACCTAAAAGTCTGTAAGGAACCCTTTCAGCCACCACTGACTTAAGGGGGAAAAGCCCTGTAGGAAATCCCCTCGCACCAAGAATTGAACCCGAACGCCCGACATACTGATGTAGTTTGTCAGCTTGTGTCTTTCCTAGGCGTTGCAAATTAATTAATCTAATGAGCACCAACAAGTTTTAACATAATCATCTATTTTACATTTAATGCAAAATTAATCTGTCTCACACTAATCATTAGATCAATTAATATGATTGAATTGCTTATGTCTTACGCATATTTATCAATATATGTAGCATTCGCATACATTTCAAACCTTTTTTCCGTGTCTAAATATGAACAACAGACATGCCGAGTATAAAAGCACGTAATATCACAATAAACCAAAGAGGAAGAAAACAAAAGAATGCATTTATTAATATAAGAGTGTATACAGTGTATTAATAGAATGCTTTCGTAGAATAAATTACATACGCTCTATTTCATGATACAAAGTATGTCATACAATGCTGATAGAAAAATGACTACGTCTGTCGCATGGTAACAAGTAAACAAAGCAAAATCCTTTTCTTCATGTTAGGTTGATCTCGCA
>JAHZNG010001697.1:0-13263 GCA_027744375.1 Orchesellides sinensis | reverse complement strand
TTCCATTTAGCATTCGTATGATGAAAAAGAGGGTTCAGAACAGATTCCAGGAGAAGTGGACGTGTAAGTGGAGTCTTCAGTAAGTTCTCTGAAACTTATGAAAAATAATTATGCTTTTTGATGTTTTTCTCTTTGCAGTTCGTAGAAGTCATTATAAACCAGGTTGCTTTCACGATCCGGAAATACATTGATATACCATAATGTGTCGTTTATGATCATTTCGGCTTCCATGAACATCAGCACTGCAGATAATTCCTAGAGTAAGAGTAGTTGCATCAAAGTTAAAAACTTTTTGTCATCACAACTCCATGAATTCGTATAAAACGTAAACGAAACAAAAAATTTCTAATAGCTGATTTCTCATTTCCGTATGCAGCTCCCATTGCACTGTACGTAACAAATACCCTTATACATTTTTTTCTAAGAATATTAAGCTATATTAAACTTTTAAAATGAAAAAGTTTTAAAATTGAAGGTGAAAGTGGAACAATACCTGCACGGGTGGGTATGAGACCATGAATGCTACGCGTGTGTATCAACTTGCCCGTAAATTATCACTCTGCTCTGCCTAATAATAATAATTCATTTATTGTCTTAATCGTTCCTAACAGTAATAATTAATAGCCAGAATTCCAGCTCAAAGTAGCCAATTAATTATAAATAAAATGATGACACAATCAACAATAAACGCTGACTTTATTTGAATATAATACTGTATTAGTTATTTATAACATTCTTTGTTCCAAATACCATATGTCTCAATACTCGATACCGAATTGTTTGGTATCAGTTATCAAATGGTACATATTTGGTTGAAATGTTCTATTTATCATTTAAAGTACCTAAATGAATATCTACGTAAAAAAATATTTTACACATTTAGCCAATAAAAACATCTTGGAAAAGGAGGAAATGATTCCGTAAACGTTATGCAAGAGACAAAAACCGAAATACATAAGAAATGGAATCGGTAATATAGGTCACTGAGCAATTATTACAAAGAAAGGAGAAACACATGTGGGTCTTTATCAGTTCCCATTCCCAATGTTTGTATTTGAATATCTAACATATATACTCATTTATACAACCCAATCGTGGCTGTCGAGATTTTCAGTAAGAAATATAAGAGCGCAAGGATTCATAATAATATCCTGTCATTTTGTCCCTGAGCAAGAAAGCAATCGGAGAACCCTTTCTCTTTCCCATGCAGCCTCGTTATTGTTCCCCATGCCAGATTTTGAAAACATGTCATTCCAGTATGCAGCTCCAGAGTTATTTTTCCATATACAGCGATGCAATGTAGTATACAGGGTGTGCATTATAATGACAGCACATGAATGGATGTAATTTTCCTTAAAATGGAAAAGTCACATCCACACTTTTTCTACATCCGTATTCCAAGGCGATCACTTTTTTGCTACGGATATTCCAATTCATGTGACATATATAATCATGAAGCGACGAGAATGTGGAAAAGAAATCTGCCAGTGCCAGCCAGAACCGGGACTGCTTTCTTATACTTTAAATTTGCCCCCAGAAATGCCGACATCTTTTCTACCATCCATGCCATCATCGGGTCGCTTTTTATTTCATGAATCCTTTTGTGTTTATACATTGTATGGGGAGGAAGGCCATTACCAGGCGTAAAATGAATATTAGTTAAAAGAAACTACATGATGACGATGATGATCCAGCAGAAAAAATGGTTTGAAATAAATCTGGATATATGAGCAACTTTAAACAAAGGTCTGGAGGTCGTCCAAGCCATGATTTGCTGCATGAGTGAAAACAAGGCAAGCTATGCTATGTAACCCTATATTGGTAAGTCTTTTTGCGGTGACCAAAATTACACAAGAAAAAATACAAGACAAGAAGGAAAAATATCTTGCATATATTGCATTAATATGTGACACAAAGTAACCGAAAAATAATATGCAAACGTCAGCAAGTAAAGCACTTTATTCTTGCTTCCTCTCCCAGAATTCCATTCTGCGAGTAAGAATCACGAATAAGTGTAAGACAATTTTAAAAATCTAAACCCATACACACAAGATAAAGCATACAAGATTAGAACGACTACATTATAATAATAATCTATAAAAGAAGAATAATGACGGGAAAAAGCTCAGCAAGTCTGAGCAAGTTGCTTACATTGTTTTAAAGCAGCACACTATTTTGTCCATATCAGATGTTATTTCACAATATTATACACCACAAAAGATACTAGTGGTTTTTGTACATCTATTTTTTTGTTTTACTTTCTCTCAGCAGAAATAGCAACTCATGAAATATAGTTTTGATGTGAACCGCATGCTGGCACATTTATGAGCCCATGAGGTCTCTCCACCCAATTTCTGTGAAGCATTAGAACTACATATCATACTTTTTAAAAAAGAAACCCAAAAGAAGAACACTGCTCTGCACTATTGCCCTATAAGGATATTTGACTATGCAGAATGTCATAATAATAATGCAGAATTGCCACAGTATAAAAAAGTAAATACAATATTGTGAACGAGAATATAGCGCATGTGAACAATTTTTTTTTGTATCTCCAGCTTAAAATGTATTATCACAAAAAAAAGAAATAAGAAAGAGTCATATCCGCTCGTTGCTCGTCCTCATCTTCATCATCCTTATTTCTATCTTATGCTATAGGGGGAAAGAGGGGCATGATATGATGATATGTAATCGGGAAAATAGACGACGGAAGAGAGAAAAAGAAGACATTGCTTTTATCTTATCCAACATCACCACATATCCCTCCAGGTTTCACATTATTCGAAATAGGACTGCCTGTCTTTTCTCCTATTTTCATCGTACACCACATTTATATTGAAACCAAGTACATATTGTGTTTTCATAATGTATGTATGTATATATACATGATGAAGATGAAAATATTACGCAAGCAATTGGTACAAGTGCCGACGGCAGTTTCTCCTACTTCAAATACTTTTTTGCTGACATAACATACATTAGTTACTTTCTGTGGTAATGTATAAGTATGTACATTATGAAATGGATGAGGCCTCTATTTAATCTAAACATCTTTTACAAGATGCTCTCATATAGATAACGTATTCATTGACATGTTCCTCTCCTTAGCATCATATAAATCTTGTAGTTTAGACATATTAGATAGGTATAATAGAAGGTGGTGGCAGTAGTGCCCTGAATTTCATCTGTGACAGTAGTAAACCACAACACAAGGAACATAGCAGGGATGAGATAGATACCTATTGTGCACTACGAAAAACCTTTTGTCTGAAAAATCTCATTTTTTAGTTCTCTCACATCAACACCTCACCCTACCATTCCAGCCCAGCTATTTAAGCATGATTTTTTGCTTCCGCTCTGGGCCAAATTTTGATTGTGTAATCATTTGTTGTGTGCACACGTGTGTTTGTTATGTGTACTTTCCAGATTTAAAATCAAGGAAAGAAACTTCATAATTCCTACAATTTTAGCTTTTCACGGAATTAAATATTAATTATAATAAAACCTTTATAATAAAATAAAATATAATATGTAACCTGAATTCACTCATTAGAATGCATACTCTTAAGGTTGTCGCTTACAACTATTTAGGTAGAAATTTCTACAGAATGAATTTTAAAATGTGCTTGATTTTTGAATAATATTACGCTATTCAAAGCAAAGTTTGTTTATGAAAACATCATTAAATCTCCTTTCCTCACTTTGTAGTATAATGTAAGAACAGGAAGTTGCAGATTTCTAAGTATTTATGTGCATGTTTTTTACTCGAATGCGCTTTATATTGCATTGACATTGAACCAAATTGAACGAGCTTATTTTATTAATCGGTATAACGTAAATAGATATTATGTCTGCGTTCATTATTTTTCAAGTATACTTAAACAATTCTGATTACTGTAGCTGGAAAATACTTTAAAACGCTTTATACATTAAATACTTCAAAAGAAATCAGAAGGTTTCTAAAAATTCTAACTGAACCTTCAGGTACTAATACCAAGCATCTGTTACAGCTACCATACTTTCTCTGTTAAATCAAATAGCAGAAGAACAAAGGAAAACATGCAATGTTGCCGATTGTTTACATAAATTTAACGACTCAACATTCAAGTAATATACATATATGCTCTTTATTTAGTACATATATCAACCAACTACAATTAAATTTGTTAGTTGCATGAGCATCACCTGGCACTTACAAGCTGTCTAAAATTCAAGGCAATAAGTAATTAATATTAATAACAGTGGGGAAAGTGAATCACTTTCAGTTTACATTTATTAGGCTGGTATGCTTATCACAAGCGTAAGTTGAACAAGGNTCAAGGCAATAAGTAATTAATATTAATAACAGTGGGGAAAGTGAATCACTTTCAGTTTACATTTATTAGGCTGGTATGCTTATCACAAGCGTAAGTTGAACAAGGAAGCGGAAAAACACGCGTAATGTAATACCTATTCATACTTAGGTATACATTATTTTAGGTACTTGTCTAAATTTCATGATAATCAAAGACACGCGGAACATCCACCATAATTTGCACACATTCCATTCATTCCCTCTTTTAAATCATCAGGCAGAAGCCAGAGAAATTAGAGTCAAATTCACTCAAACTTTGTACTTCAATTAAACTGAACAAACACATAATCATAATAGGCCAGATGCGTCGCACTGCGTTTATCGCAATACTTTCCAGGAAGATGTTGCAACCAGTGAAAGTAAACAAAACGCCCGAAGCCAACATACAAACGCAAAGAGATGAAGAAACTTCTATTTAATATGTGTATATCTATACCAAATGAGAAATCGGTATTAATAAACTCACTGAAGCATGAAGTGAGATGCAACGCTTTGTTCTAATATAAAAGGTACTCATTTACACAGAAACAACTTCACAAACCTTACGTTTTTCCAACGATGTATGCATAATGTTATTCCATATCACAATCAAAATGATAACCCTTTTGTGTAATAATAACTTTTCCCAATGCTGCATGTTATACCGCTTCTCATCCTTTGTTACACCATTACATTATTACTAGTAAGTAGGAGTTTCAACCCTTTTCTACAAAATACACATCGACATACACACAGAAGGAGAGAGAGTATAAATTATGTAATATGCAACATTTTGCATTTTATATGTCATCTCCCTCTGTGCTCTTGTGCATGGATGAAGGGGATGTTCATATTATTATTACCATTATTATTACAACTTTTACGGTTATTATTACAACAAAAGTGAAGTGATGCGGTAGTGATGTTCCATAGTACGTATGTAAACTGTAACAAGGTAGCTCTAGCTTTATATAGCAAGAGCAAAACGGAAGTAGTGTTGCATGATGACACCATTACACAAAGCAATAGTAGCACCGACGACGAGAGCTCATCCTTACTTCCCATTTAGTAAAAGTAAAGCATACCCTCGATTCTCATTCTATTGTAGCCCTAATGGAAAGGAATAATACTCTTGGTACTATGCAAATAACAAGAACATTTTCACTTGAAAAAATATCAAATATTGCTCCAAGTAGTAATACGCTTATGCTGTGATGCGTGCCGTGCTATGCTTGCTGACTTGCTGAAGAGACATAATATAAAAAATGTTGCTTGCCTACTTCCCCTGTGTCGCTATTATTAACTTTTGCCTTGTGAATATCCACATATGTAGTATAATAATACATACACGCCAACTTTCACTTTTACACTTTCCGTTTGCTTGTGTGAAATTTCTGCTGATAATATCGTAGATTCATTTAATATTATGCAAAACTCACAATATACGTATGGCAATAAGAACATAATATAAAAATAACTTATATTGAAACTATGTACATATGTAGCAGCAGTAATGGTAGTTATAATAATAATATGCAGCTTTTTTTGCTCAACAGCTCAAAGATTTTCATCTGACTCGCTTATTCTCAAGTATATATTTGGCTTTCTACTACGGTGTGTGTGTGGGTTCGTCCACTGTGTATAACTGGTTCTTGTACTTCATCTCAACTCATGCTGCTCCTGCTGACTGTATTAATGATATTTTATGGGCAATATACAGAGACACTGGTAATAGTGCTAGTCTCAGCTTTTACTTGCAATTTTCTACATCCGCCTTTCACTTCAGTTGCACCAGCTGAAAAAAAAACTTGCTCTTAAAAAACTTGAAGCCAAAGGCTTGAAAAAAGGAGAATGGGTAATGGCATACGCAAGACAAAAGTGAAAGTTTCCACTGAGACTAATAATAATGTGAATTCATAATGTCTATCTTATTGTACATACGTTTTGCCTTACATTTCCTTTTATTTTTCTTCCTATGTAAGAGCTTAGGATATATCGAAAATACATTTTAGTTTAAAGTACAGAAGCGTGTTTAACTTTTTGCAAATACCAGCTCAATCTAATTGTACTGAAACAATGTACTAATGTCAGAAAATTAAACTTCTGCTATTGCTATTTTCAATGCACATTTGAAAAGTAAAATCAACCGAATTGTAAAATTATAGAAACTATTTTACATGATGTGCAACTTTACTTAACAGTCATCACTCCGTGAGACAAGTAATAAGTTTTATTACTACAAATTGGTCCATTGCTTTAACAAAGAGAGAAACTTATACAAAATTTCTAATTATTTCCAGTAAATAATAAAGCAAAGTTTAGTTTGACGTTTTTATTATATAAGAAAACGGGTTAATAAACTATGCGTTTAAAGTTCTTAAGATTTTCCACCACTCCATGGCTCCGCTTATAATGACATACACCCAATCATTTGTTACTATATTTATGAGGATCGTCCATCCATACTTACAATACATTATTTTATGCCTTAATGGAAACGCAAATGAAAGTATGCAATTTTAGTGCAATAGATTTTTAGCCTTAAGCAAACACTGTCAAGTTTGTTTGAATGACCTTACATGACAGTTCCAATGAATTATTTCCCAAATTGCGTATTTGCATTGGATTAAAGAATTGAAAATATTTTCGGCAGGAACTCTGTTATAGAAAATATTGATTATTTTTCGCAACCCTGGCGGTTGGTTCTTTGATGACAATACCGAAAAGACGTAACACATCCCAATCCCACTTGTGCTTCTTATTTGTTATGCCAGAGCACTGTAGGCGCCTGCTGTTCCTGTACTTGACAAGTAAATTTGGGATTTTGCATCACGCGACAGATTACACACACAAATACCAGTCTTGGATAAGGAATCGTTTGTAGTCTATGAGAAAACAACAATCGTATGGTCTTTTGGGAACGTTTCTGGTCCTAGACTGCTTTGCTTTCTCTCCTTCTCTCGGCTATAATCCTCTGGTGTTAGGGAAATGGACTGGGATTATGAATATGGAATTTCCGGTTGTGCGTTGCAACTGCCATGAAGAGTAGTAAGTGCTCCATGATGTTACTTTTTGTCGATATTTCATTGTACAAGCATTTCCTATATTACAAGAAAACACGACAGTAAAGCACCATAGGTGTTTTCAAAAGACGTCAAAAAATAATTTCAGCTGACTGGATTTCTGTATGAATATATTTTTAAAGGAGAGAACTTACATTAATATTATACGTATGGGATTAAACTTTAATAAAATACACAGTACATAGTACTGGAGTGGTTTATAAATCATGGAAAGTACGCATGTAGGTAGTAGGTACTTCTAATAACATTTGCAGCTAGCCTTATATATAATGCTCACTTAACCAATATCTAAATCGAATAAGTACCAGCTCCAAAAAGACAAATTCCTTTTTAAAGTTACATTATATGGCAAAATAGTACAACCAATGCATTTACATTAATATTTATACGCAAATTTCTTCTCCCATGAAAAAGGATTACCCGTTACGACCGTAATGGAAGTTACCCCATGTGGCACATCAGCTTTCCTACTTAGGCATTTTTATTTTTACAAAGTCCATTTATTAGTACAGTGCACACTTTGCCATTCTACATTTGTATCTACTTCGTAAGTACTTCCATTGCTACACTCAATATTATATGATTTTACTTAGAACAGTTACGCAAGTTGGGAATTAAATCTGAAAATGAAGGTGGGTGGTGGGCATGCATGAATTCCTCCCATGGTGGGTTAATGAGGTGGTGGCTGGTCGTTCGACTATGCACATTGGACTGTGTAATTTAGTTTGGAACACCATGCAAGTTACAGTCACCATATTATATATCGTCAATACATAAACAAGCTTTTTATCACAGAAAAGCAAACCGCATAACAAGACCAGATCATCTCGTTATCCGAATGAAACCGTTTTTATCACCGATGCTTCACTCTCATCAACAATGCTGCCTTGAATTTGCGCGAATCTACGCAGTAATAACACCACAATGGTTATGGTTGGTTACGGTAATCCATATCCGTTTAAAAAATACATATGAACCAAGTGCAAATGGGAGTTTGCAGTGGGGTCCACAAAAGAGAAAAGTAGGTTTACGACCACCATTGAACGACAAAAACTTGACCACGTCATGTCAAAGTTGGAAATAAAGGTAAATTGTATAAAAAATCGTTAACATATTTTTCGGTAAATATATTTATTGCAAAATGTAGGTATGTTCCATTTTATCTGTCTGTCACTCTATTTCCCTTGCAAGTGCTTGTAGCATTGTGCATTTGCCCAACATTATATATTATTGTTTTGTCCGTTTGTTCTTGCTGAGTGGTAAAACTCATTTTTATGGTCAAGTCTCATAATGATCTATATCAAAAGGTCACCATCACGGCCATTGTTTGCTTTTCATTTCGTGGAATAAAGGTTGGTGAAAAAAGTCATTCGTCTCCTTTAAAAGTAAAACGTAGTTTGGCTGAGCGCGGTAAATAAGAGCCAGAGTGACTTTTAGAATTGGTCGGAACAATGTAACGCTAATGGAGAAAATGGAAAGTGGGCTCTAGACTATAAAAGCAAGTTTTACAAGAAAATTGCTTCGCTTTTATGTGTGCAGAACACATAATCTGACTGGCTGCTTACACTAAAAATTGTTTTTTATTGCTGGGGTAGTACTACTTCACTATAGACATACTTATACACTGACTACACAAAAATGTCTCTTGTCATGCCGAATTCCAAACAAACATAAAAAACTTGCAATGTTGTGGTATTCCAGTTGAAAAGACATAAATAGCAAAAGTATACGACTGTTAAGGTTTGGTCATTATGCATGTTTATTCAACTGTGTTGCACGCAATTTCAACACACAAAGTACACAAGCCAGACATTTAAGGAACGTTTTTCTCTCTTGATCTACTTTTTCTGCTAGTGGACTAGCTTTACCTTGGTATAAAAAGTCTTTATGAAAATAACTGCTAGTTACTTTCCTTCTGTTCAATCAGCTTTGCCGCAGAACACCAAAATAATAGTATACTCTTGTACTCTGATTGTTAATGATTAGCATTGTGGTTTGCATTGCAGTATGAAATGAAACAAAAAACTGGTGAAAGTATATGCTACCTTAACTCGAACAAAATACATAAATACGCCCGTTATGCATGCCCTTTCGTAAATTTTGCATGTATGTATATTGTCTACCAAGCGCAACCGTCATTCACCAATTGCGTGACTCTCCAAACGGGAAAATAATCCTACAGAACACAACTTTCACCGTGTAGGACAGCATGCATATATAAGTATACCATTATAGGCTATTGCACTTTATCCGTCAGACTCTCTGACATAATTATTGTAGTGTATCTGATGCTTTGCCGATTGCCATGATTATGATATTGTACAAATATGTTACCTAGTGAAATAATAAGCGGAAATGTTTGCAACGCTGCATAAATTTTCATGTGCATTTACACACACTAATGCATAAATAACAAACTACTACACGCAAGTGGATTTATAAAAATTACCAATTTGTCTGACTGGTTTTAATAATGAAGGGGGTTACAATTTAAAACAAAATAAAAGTGTCAAAATTTGTGTGTGTAGTTTTTAAACGTGCATCACGCACTTCAATCGATATGTTAAATCGGTCATGTAAAAATTGCGCTGATGAACTCAAAAGATTAAGATGAACTGATGTTTGTGTTTATAATGCTGTCAAATTCTAGGTTAAGTCTTGCAAATGTATGAGTATTTTTTAAATATACACGAGTATGTGCTCTATCTTTCAACACCGGTGTGGTGGGATGGTAAAAACCCATGGGTTTAATCAAATGAAGGTGGGCTGGGTACGTTAAAACCCGTATTTAAACGGGCATCTACCCAGGCCGTTTAAACCCACTTGCCATCTCTGGGTGTGGTTATATGCTTGTCTGTACAGGACCCTTTGAGGGAGCCTAAGAAAATTATCTAAAATAACTTGGAGAATAACGGAAAATGGTGTAAATTTATGCACGTATAAAAAGGCTTTATGACTACTGGCCTATAATCATCTTTATCAGTATCGTTTGTTAATTTAATTATAGTTGATGTGACACATTTCCTGTTGGGACATACTCGGTGTTGCGAGAAAAATGGCTGTGTACATCACGTACTTCATTATGCTTTGTTTACTCTCACCACATAACATCCCTATACAAGTGAGCAAAGCATAATCCGCCTTACTTTCACCAGTACATGCACACAACAATCAAAATAGAACAAATGAATGTTTTGTATGTACTTTACAAATACAGTGGTGGCTTTATAGATCAGATAATATTTGTTCGTCTCACTCTTAAACATTTGATAGCTTCATTAATGCAGATAAAAGAGCATTCGAACGTGCACAGATACAAACTCTGATTCATTTCCTGCTAACCATAACATACATACAAAAAACCTACAAAATCCTTTGTCTATACCGCTTAAAACACAATAGAGAGTGCTTGTTAGATGATATTATTTGGATATGAAGGCATTAGGGTAGCTAACGCTAAGTCGCTGTGTTGGAACTATATGCTATACTATAAGCTTGATGTGCTTAATGCCTTTCTTTCTGGCTTACATTCAAGGCTCTCATTACTTTCACCACTAGAGCAGTTATGGAAGCAGTAGAGTCGAGACAACTCACGCTAGTAAAAATCTGTGTGTTTGTAGTATATTATAATACATTGCATGTGTTTCTTGAGAGACGACGGAAGTAAACCATGAAAACTTATGGTTTAGATCTGCCCTTTTGTGTATACGTATATTCATATACATTAGCTAATCCCTATACAATAAACACACCAACCACACCGCCATTCTTACAAATTCGACAAGCTCCTCTCCACCACCTCAAAATTATGGGTTGTGAGGAGTAGTTTTAGGTATAGGTTATCAGAACAGTAAGGTCTATGCCGTCTCCGTTAGATTGGTGAAAGTTTGAGTTGTTCATGAGTCAAACTGGGTTAGTCTAGTGTTTGACTAGTGCCTATCTCCTTGCTTCTTGCTACAGCCTCTCTCTACTTCGTTTCGTTTACTCCACACAAAAGTAGTTCAACCAAAGTTAATATGAAAGTTTGTTGTTTACGAAAGCCCCTTTGCTTCATAATAATAATAATAATCGCAAGTGTATATTCCTTTTATGGATCGTTATATCATAACCACATCGCATATTAGCAAGATGATGAGGATGGAAGGAATGGATGCGGTGAAATAATGAAACAAGAAGATAGAGTTTATAAATAAGTATCAAGTACTCTTATGTTGGCATTATAACGGTAAAGGAACGCTTGATGCAGTTTGCTTCTATTGCGTAGCAAACAGCAGACACTTCCTTTCGTTGCAAATTTTCCTAATACTCTCAGCTTCCGTTTGCATATTTGATATAGTGTGTTTTGTCATAGCCATGTCTTCTTCTTCTCTGTAATAAAGATTTAATCAAATTTTGTTTTGGAAGCCCCTTCAGGCAAACTAATTCAGTGAGAGTTGAGTCACAGTCGTTGAACTTAGAGATTATAATTATTTGATAGGGAAAGTTTCAAGCGTGAAATAAAGAGGATGATAAGATAATAGGGTTGATGTACATAAAGCAGACGCAAACTTCGCTGCAATTTCTTTCCAATGCACTTTAAGGATTTGACTAAAGAATCATACATTGATCGAAAGCAACGTTATCTATAATCTATATAATGTATCTAGTCATTCAGAATAGATTATAGTATGTTCTTTCATTCCAGACAATAATGTGCATATACTGAGCTGAGTTCAACATCCTTTTCAGGCTGCATATTTTTAAAACATGACGGATATATTTTTTCTAGCTATTGGTACAGATACAATAGATAAAGCAGTTTCATTTAGATTGAGTCAATATAACACGGGGCTTATACGATATCCAGCCATACTTTATTCAGAAAAGGTTAGGAACGTGCATGGAAGGTTTGCATTTTAAATTAAAACTAGCTCTAGCACGATCTTGTACGTGAGATTTAACATATTTTTGCTATTTTCTATCTTTGAACAAATAACCACAACATGAATGAAATCAAAATATGTATATCTGGTTTTGCATGTTGTTATCCTGCAAAATATACGGTTTCATGCGTGAGTACGCATATGTAGCACAGGCTGAGGTTGGTTGCACCTAGCAAATGTTGCGGTATTGATCCAAAAAACACAGATGTCTTTCACAAAACGACCAAATACGAATTTATTCTTTCATTCTTAGAAGCTTAAACATGTTAAAGAATGCGCAAACACAGGTTAGCAAATACAGTCAAAATATCCCAACTATCTAAAATATTTTGCTAACAAATCTTCATCATACTTAGCAATAACTGTTAATAGTGTATATATAAGGATATAAATGATATCTACTGAATTCTACATGGAATGTGTATTTGCAAGTTTTTTGCCTTGTTTCAGTTATTCACTTATAATGTGGACTACCTACATATTCAACGGTGTAACTCATTCATTCTTTTCAACAATATGATTCATGGTATATGTAAAGTTGAGTGAGTCTGTGTAGTGCTCCTCAACTGCATTAATATCTAATTTTACTTTCACCAACAGCCATTACTGTTATTAATGCGTGGGCTCCAGAGAGACATTTTGAGAAAAAGTGAAGAAAAAGCTATAGAATTTACTCTGTAAGCTGCAAACAGGCCAATCAAAACATACTGTAAACTGAATAATAAAATATTAGAGTTTTATATGGTTATATAATGTGTTACAAATACGTACACAGCCATGCATTAACTGCCACAATTGTTGCTCATTCCCCTTTCCTTCTTTCTAACCAGTGGTAAATGCTAGATTAAGTTTATCAACAAACTTAAAATGATAGTGTTGGAAAGTGCTTCATAATTGTATCAGGGAGTCGCCCCCCAATTTGCAT